>JANHGB010002098.1:0-28589 GCA_026283785.1 Coracopsis vasa | reverse complement strand
TAGCTGTCAGGGCGTCCCTGCGCAGCTGCCTTCCAACTAGGGACATGGTGCCATTAACAGGAGAGCGGTGCTGGCTGCTGTGGGGAGCCGGGGTTTGGGAACAGCACGCAGAAGTGGCGAGAAGGGGCCATACCAGGCTTAAAACAGAGGTTTTATTCCTCCAGTGATGGAAATGAAAATGACCAAAACTGCATTAGCAGCAATGACAGTCAAGACTATCAACGTTACAGTCACTGAGAGCTCGGCTCCAACTGAGACCAGCCACTGGGGATATCAGTGGGTAGTTTGGTCTCTTGGAGACCTTTTAGCTTGTAAGCCTGGTCTCATCCTCCTGTGCTTGTATACTTTGCTTTTTAAAAACACTGTGCTGTATCCAAGTCAGAGAAAGGTTAAAAATGACCGTGCTTGAGCTGCCACATGAAAGTTTACACAGTGAGGCTCAAGTCATTGATGTGCAAGTGTTTATGTATTTAAATACTATCTACTGTGGCCTTCATAGGTGTATTTATTCAGAATGATCTAATGATCTACACCTCTTTCGAGCAACACACATTTTGAGGAGGTACAGGTCTTGAAACAGCATGTGGTGTCTTTTCCTTCTTTTAAATTTCATCTCCAGTTTTGGTGCTTAAATTTCTAAACCAGAACAATAGAAGCAGTAAAATCTTTTCTTCTGTCACCAAGAATCTGTGTGGAAGCTGCAGCTTTAGTAGACATCCCAACCAAACTTACTTTCTTAAATGACAGAAAGCTTTGTGCTTTTAAAACAATCTGCCAATTCCTTCTTTTTGTACCTTTCTTTCAAATCATATTTTGCTACCTTAAAAGTCAAATTATAAAAAGGGGTATAGGTTGACTTTTAAGATGTTTTCAATGGAAGAATTAGTACTGTGCTCAAAAAAGAGGGCAGTGTAATCACAACTTAGCTGTAATGCCATCTCTTACAGAGTGTGCTGATTTACTGTTTTGTGAGTTTAGTTTTGTTTCTGCCACCGTGCTGATGTCTTCCAGTTTTTAACAGAGCATCCCTGAAGTACCTCCTAAGCCAGGAGAACTGCAGACAGAACTGTTGGGTCTAAAAGCAAGATCAAGCAACGCTGAGACTTCACAACAGTGAGCAGACTTTACTTACGCTATGAAAACCAGAACTGATAAAACATTTGTTCAGCTGCCTCAACTGCAGAAATCTATGTGTGAAGTACTGTATTCCCTTCATGCTTTTTTGTTTCCTTTAAACAGTTACAGGCAGTGGTAAAAATAAATGTACAGCAAATACTGTTGTTGCAAGTCCTATCAGTTGTGTGCCAAAATGCTTATGATTTCATCTTGATTGCAGTGTAAGTATCTTTCAGAATAAAAGATGTAAACTCACAGTGGCAAGTCTGAGGGAATTTGAAACTTTTTAGCTGATTCACAAGCACAGGATGTTTAGTATATTGAAAACTCAAGTTTTTATGGCCTCTCATTAGCCTCAATAAGCTCTGCTGTTCATCTGCAGTAGAACCCTGCTTACCTGTTGGCATTTCCCCCCTTGTAAAACTGAGTAGTACTGGATATAACCCAGAATGTAATGCAGTAAGTGATGGCATGTACAGATCAGAATCCTTATGGCAGCACTTTTTGCACTAGCTTCCTCTTGGTGCTGGCTAACTGCCCTAATAAAGTTAACACTGGTGTTCTGTCTGTATCACTGACAGAAAATCTACTTTGGTCTGCTGTAAGGGTGGGGAGGATCTTACAACATGGTTGTGTAAAAATGGGGTGAATACACACAGATTACACTGAAATTATGTATGGTTGTACTCCACTGGGACATCTTTCTCCATTTGTGACTGACTTTGACATCTGTAAATATAGTGCAGGTTTACCTTTCAGTCCTGAAATAGGGTTGCCACAGAACTCCCACAACAGGAACTTGAGAAGACACACAAGGTTACAGATACAAAGATACAGTTATACAAGGACAGTACAACAACCTATGTTTGAATGGTACGCATTAGAGCTGGTGAAGGATGGGGATTGCTTTCCCTTGAGAAAGGCACCAAGACAAGGCACATGCTCAGGTTTAACTCAGGAAAGAAAACCACAATCTGGCATGTTACCCATTAAGGAAACAAAAAAGCTCCAAATTCCTAGTGGCAAAATACCTAGAAGCTCTTTTAGTAGCAGAGGGATACAGCAACAGTCACTGAAAGCACTACTTGTACATCTGTTCCAGCTGTGAAGCTGTTAGTTTATGTTTAAAGCTGGAGTGGTTTTCCTAAGAAGAAAGGTTTATAGTGCCTCTGCTCCCACAGACTTCTGCCAACTATTGGCTAACCTAGAGAAGGAGCTGAATAGAATGAGATCTTTTCCGCCCATGCCTGCATTACTGTATGATAGGTTTGTTCTCTCACCCTTATCAGTGACTGCAGTCATTAATAAAAAGGCCCCAAAGTAAATCTCAGCTGCTAAGCCCAAATGAAATCAAGCAGTGAGAACATCTTACTGGTCCAGGTTCATTTCTGGTGAAACCACTTTCTCCTTCATTATTCCTAAGCAAAACTAAGTTGTTTTGCTATGTCCTCAGTGTAAGTTTATTGAGACAAAATTGAGTAGTTCAGCAGTGTTTTGTTCCTGTTCTAAGTACATCAGCAATAGCAGTTTTTCAGATATCCCTTTAAAAAGCCAGGATTCACCAAACATTATCCTGGTACTCAAATATTTTGCAGGGTATCTGTCATTATGTTGTTGATTTCTGACCTGCTTTTCTAAAGGCTGCAGAGGGAGGTTACTAATTGTGATATGGCTGGGATTTCTAAATGCATCCTGCTGCTGATGGCAAGCGAGCAACAGGGAGCATGTTTTACCCCCACCTTCTCTAGCCCTAAGGGAACTGGTGCCCATTTGGAACAACAATGCTGACCGTACACCAGCTTTTAAGAAGTGAGGTGACAACCCCAGAATTGGTGACTGAAGCACTGAGAGAGCCTGAAGCTGACTGGGAAACACTTCTTCTGGCATTGACACCACTTTGCTTCACAGAGCTGACCCAAAAAGCAAGCTTACAACTGGTTTGTACTTATTAATAGCAAACACTTGTCAGTTCAGGGTAGAGGAAGCAGCTGACCACTGCATGTTGTACATTACAGACTCAGCTGAGGAAGACAAAGCGCAAAGCATGACTCTCATGTGTGCTCTTTATTATTTCTGAAATTGGGTATGTTATCCTAAAACCAATCAAGGCAGCAAGAACTTCAGCTATGTAACAGAGTAAAGGTTGCTCAAGTCTACAAGTAACAGGTTAAGAACAGTACAGCAAGCAACACTATCCTTCCAATACTCTGCTTCGTTAGCTGTGAAAACTCTCCTAACCATGCAGCAGGCACATGCCATATTTGCTACTCAGGCTGGTCAAACAGGTAAGGAAGGGTGTGCATTGATAATGTTGAGAAGTGCATTACTAACTGGTACTTTAGGAAGTATGAAATCAAAACCTCATCAGCAGTTGATTATTACAGTGCACAAAAGCTGCACTGCCATAGTAAGAGGACCATGCTTTAAGAAGAAATGGTGCACCTGCCCTATTAAATAACTAGCAAAGGAATACTATTGAAGTCAACTGTCGCTCGCTACTGAATTACACTCCAGGGGCAGAATACTGCCTGCATGCCCTAACAACAAAAGGCTCTTGGGTACATCTAAGATATTACCACAGCAAGCAAAATCCAAAACAATCCCAGACTCCCTAAAAAAAACAAACCAAAACAAAACTAGGCTTCCCTTCCTTCAACTCTCAGGCAGCATACTTCAATAAAGCCAACATCTCTGTATAAACCCTAACACAATAACCACACTGATACATGGCATTTGTATTTATTGCATGGAAACAGTATTTGGGTGATACAGAAGAACCCTAGTAAAGCAAATGGAAAGCAACTCGTTCATATGGAAAGCAACAGTGTTCAGTGCCCTCACCTAATTTGGAACAGTGTATTTTGATTCAGATTGCAGAACCGCCAACTTCACGAAACTTAAAGTGATTCTTCAGTAAAGTCACTGTACAGAACTCCTCCTCCTCCTATGTACTTCTTCCACAGCAAGGCACAATACCACAAGCAAAACACTTGAGCATAAACACTTTCTACCAACCGCATGAAGGTGTTTTAAAGTAGAGGCACAAGTAAGAAAATGTAGTGCTTCACCCAACCACCACATAAAGCTAATATAATGAATAGAAGAAAAAGCAGTGCCTCCAGTTTAAGCTGTCTACATTACAATTTGGTATCAACAGATTTAGTCTAAGAGACATTTAAGTACCTACAGAACTTTGCCAGAACAGGAACTAGAACAGGAGTGAAAGCTCAGGAACAACAGCATTAAAGGAGTTAACAACTGTAAGAGATGAGTTTCTAACTAAAAAAAAAAAAATAAAAAATGGAAAAGTGGAAAGCAGCACTGCCATGTCTACAAGTCAAAGAGCAGGGCTACACCAAATACCATGGTGGACAGTGTATGCTCACAGGCAGTAAACCACTGCAGACTGTTCATGTATTTAGTGGAAGGAAATGCTTTTTTTTCCCTTTCACAGCTGTAAAAGCTACCCCTGCCTATTCTGTAAGTGGAGTCAAGTCATAGCTAGTCCAGTGCAAGCTGGCAAGACATCAGTTCCAATGCCATTTTTAAATGCCCTATCTCATCTTTCTTAATACGTCAGTAGACATAGCTTCTTGAATATTTACTTCAATTATGAATTTAAGTACGGCTCTCAAGATACCAGTTACATTTTGGCTAAACAGCACAGCAGGTTTGTTAAAACAAAACCTAAGAACAGTCACAGGGTACAACAGTTAAGTGTGGCTGTGCCAGTGCAGACAGACACAAGGACTGCAAGCTGCCTGTTGTACAAAGGACCTGAACACTCAAGGCAATCCCTTTGTTTCTTTGTGCTAGTGCACAAGATGAGCTTATTACGTATAAATTTAGAGTTAGTGGTGTTTGGGAACATTTTATTTTGTACATGACAAGATTTTACACCAAGTCAGTTAAATAATACAAATTTACATTCATGAGGAATGTTTTTAGAAAAGTGAACTTAAAAAAAAAAAATCCTCCTTCACCCTTAAACCCCATTACCATCCCTCAACATTTTACAGTGGAAAAAACCACAACAATCTAATTCACATTCCCTCTTAACCCCCCAATTCGGGACAGTAGTTGAGTGGAGCTTACAGTTCATCTTTCACATCTGTGGATTCCTGTGGAGACAAGAAGAGAGTAAGGATCTTGCTTTTTGAAGGTGGAAAAGGTTACAAAAGCTGTCCCACAAGAACTGAACCTAACCACTGCTGATGCTTTGCAAAGCACTCGTACAACTTCTTAAGGTATTAAAGTCAAACTTCTGTTCAAATGATAGCATGTTAAGACTTTGCTATTAGAAGAAAAATACTTTTTCAGTGTGCTCGAATGTTAGCAGTAGACCTAGTCATTTGTGCTGCAGGTTTTTTCCCCTCCAAGAAAAGCTTGGAAAACCTCACACCAAGAACTAGTGTCATGAAAGGTAAAATGAGCACCATTTGTTGCCAGGCAGAACCACGGACAAAACCACACATAAATACAGGTAAGAAGTCAAACTTCAGACCATACCTTCTGTGTTTCACTGTCTTCAGCATCAGCATCAACCTCTTCTTCATCTTGCTCTGTTTCCTCAGCTGCATCTTCAGGCTCTTCAGGTTCCTCCTCCACCTGTAGGAAGGTCACAAGCAATTTGCTTTATTTCCTTAGAACACTTACTAGTTGTTCACTAGCTAAATACAGGCTATGGAAATATTCACTATCAGTTCCTAACACTTGTCCTACTACTTGAAGGAGAAAGCAAAATCTTTTTAGCATTGACACATTAATCATGCCTTCTCTGGCAAGATACCCAGCATAAGTTCTTGCATAGCATTATGAGAACCTGTATTACTTACACCCACTCACTAATTTATCCATTAAGAGATGGGCACACATGCCTTTGGCTCCTAATTTACTCCCACAGAAAAACCACTTACTTGGGGGCAATACTTGAGAAGCATTGTAAGAAAGCAGAATCCTAAAGACATAAAAAAGGATGGAAAGGAGGACAGGAGGCATTGAGTACAGACTCTAGTTTCCCACCCACATACTTGCACTAGGCTCCTGGTGGCCCTCCTAAGTGTAGGAAGCCAGATACGTTTCATTTTATGCAAGTCTATCAATTAGTCAATTATCAAGCCCCAAGCTGAAGGCAAACTAACCTTTGCATCCAGGTCAATGTTTAAACTTAAACGAAGCATCCTTTCTATTCTGTCTCCATATTCCTTGGTGTCTGGTAACATATATCCTGATCTCAAAGTTGCGGTTTCAAACAATACCACTGCAAGATCTGAAACTGTTTTGTCATCTTCATTTTCCTAATGCAGAAGAGCATTTAAAACAAAAAAAAGCAGAACTGTTAACCAGGTTGTATGCAGCCAAGTAGTGAATATTCCACTACTGTTATTTATTTACCTTGACTCGCCTCAGCATGTCCTTGATCAGTGGATGCCTGGGATTAATTTCAAATGTCTTCTTTTGGCTAGCATAGTAACTGAAAAGCACAGAAGTACATTAGTAAGTTCTGAAGTACAGGACCCAGCTACATCTTTAAACCCCTGAATACCAATTACAACCACAGTAATCATATTCCTTCCCCTGCCCCACTTTAATACTAGCTCAACTCTAAAAAGCATTCAAATTACTAAGAAACTTCATCTTCTCTTGTCACGAAATTACAGATAGAGCAAATGCAACTGATGAGTCTTGCTCACAAGGCAATTTTACATATTTGGCTTCAAAATAACAAAGTAAGACTATGAGGGAGACTGCAACTCTGTTGTAAGTGACTTTAAAAATATGAAGGATCATCTAAACTAGATGGAAGCTTGTTGTGCCCACACTAAGCACAGGAGGTTAACTACAGTTCATGTCTACTGCCATGTAACTGAAAGCTTACTTTGTAGATATATCTTTCCCAGTTTGGTAAGCTTGAGCCTTCATGATTCTTTCCATGTTACCAGACCATCCATACTGACTAGCCACAAGAGCACATGGAGACTGGGTTAAACGTTGAGACAGCACAGCACAGCTTTTTCAATCTTGTCTTTTAGAGCTTTGTCCTTCATCTAGTTTAAGAGTGGTTCAAATTCCTTTTCCAAGGCTTCCCGACTCTCCTTAGACTTCTCACTTTCTTCAAACTTAACTCCTTCTTTTGCTACATTCTGGAAAGAGTTTGGTACCAATGTAAAGCTTGGAGTTATTGAGGATCACTCCATTCGTACACGACTGGCTAAACTTCTTCGTAGTGTCCTATCACTACAGTCCCTAATGAAGAGTCCCTCCCCAGCATCCTTATAGGCCCCTTTCAGATACTGGAAGCTGCTATGAGGTCTCCACGCACCCTTCTCTTCTCCAGGCTGAACAGCCCCAATGTTCTCAGCCTGTCTTCATACGGGAGGTGCTCCAGTCCCCTGATCATCCTTGTGGCCTCCTCTGGACTTGTTCCAGCAGTTCCATGTCCTTTTTATGTTGAGGACACAGAACTGTACACAATACTGCAAGTGAGGTCTCACAAGAGCAGAGTAGAGGGGCAGGATCACCTCCTTCTATCTGCTGATCAAGCTCTTTTTGATGCAGCCCAGGATACGGGTGGCTTTCTGGGCCGTGAGCTCACACTGGCGGCTCATGTTCATTTTCTCATCAACCAACACCCTCAAGTCCTTCTCCGCAGGGCTGCTCTGAATCTCTTCTCTGCCCAGCCTGTAGCTGTGCCTGGGATTGTTCCGACCCAGGTGTAGGACCTTGTACTTTGCCTGGTTAAACTTCATAAGGTTGGCATCAGCCCACCTCATAAGCGTGTCAAGGTCCCTCTGGATGGCATTCCTTCCCTCCAGCATATCAACTGAACCACACACCTTGGTGTCATCAGCAAACTTGCTGAGGGCGCACTCAATCCCACTGTCCATGTCACCAGGAAAGATGTTGAACAAGACCGGTACCAACACCGATCCCTGAGAGGCACCACTCGTTACTGATCTCCAGCTGGACATTGAGCCATTGACCACAACTCTTTGCGTGCGGCCATCCAGCCAGTTCTTTATCCACTGAGTGGTCCACCCATCAAATTGTTTCTGCAATTTAGAGACAAGGATGTTGTGTGGGATAATAACGAATAATGAAGTACAACTATATGTGACATACCTATCTATATAAATAAAATATTTGGTTTTGCTATTTATTTCCTTTTTTTTTAATTCCTTGTGTCTTATATAATTTGCTTTAAAAATGTGCTAAGACATTTTTTCATCAGATAAATTGTGGAAACTCTTTTTCCAAAGAAAAAATCAAAAGAAGAAAAAGTTGCCTCACATAATCTGAGGACTCTAAAAGCAACGGAATTTAAGAATAATGCCATATTACCTGACACGCACAGAAAAATTTTACATAGGAATGTTAATTGGACATTATTTTTTTCCTGTTTTCCCACATTTTGAGTACCAAACAATTTCCTGCTCCAGGCTTTTTAGATCTAGCAATTCTTACCGCTTTTGCAGTAAGATCTAGCTTCAGATTTTTACCTTAAGCATATTACCTGCTTAAATCTACATTTCTATTGGATTATACTCCCTTGAAATGCTTTTCTGCTTCTGTGGTGCTCTTGTGGAAAATATTCTAAGATTCCATTAGTTTATATATTTTATTCTTTTGCACTTTGCTTCTAGTTTTCTGTACCAGGTTTTGCAGACCTTAACTGTGTTTACCCGTGGTCACAGCTTGATTTTCATTGATTTGTGAGACAATTCTGCTTACTCTGTGGAGTATCTTACACAGCATGTAAGTTCGCTAATAGTGGGTAGATAAAATATTTCTCAAAACATGTGGCAAAAATGAGTCTACATATGTGTGGTTAACAAACACTGGTAATAATAAGATAGCTGTGTAAGGATAATACTTGCTACTTTTACTTTGAAACTGTATAAATTCCCCCAAATTGTAATAAAAATACTTAGTGCTTTTCCACACACCCCACACCCACCATTATACCAGAAGGTATAAGAAAGGTTGCCTTTCTTACTAAACTGGTGACACTTCCAGTAGCTGCTGGGTGTCACACTAATTCGTTGCCTGCATGTGCTGCCTGCCTTGTCTGGGCATCTTGCTACAAAATCAAAAGGGAAACTGGCAGCATCTGACCTCAAAGTCTCTTTTAACAGAGGCAGAACAGAGGGGCATAGCTATGACTACCTGACAACTCAACAGTAATATTTTCCTGGAAGTACTTTTTCCAGCTTAATATAAGTCAGTTGTGCATAGGAATCAGCCCCATAAGCATGACTCCCTCGAACCAGGAAGCATAATATTCAGAGGTGGCTTAGACTTTGTATTTTACATAAACATTAATCTGCCTGTGACCTCAGAGTACACTGGTTACAGTTTGGCTGGGTGGCAGGATCTGTATTCAAGAGAAAAGAAGAATTCTGTGGAGGAACTGAAAACAGTTTTGAAAGTCTTATTCACTGCAGATGAGATTGTTAAATTCGTTATACAGGAATGAGTAATTTTTAGATAAGTGTGTTAGGTCTCCCAAGTGAATTGCATGTATAATCAAATGAAAAGACCTCTGAAATATTGAAACTCTAGATGGGAAAAGTGAAATTCTATTAAGAAAGAAAGAACCGCCGCATTTATAGCGCATTCAGAGAACATATTAGAGTATAAATTTAATGCAATGCAGCAATGCTCATCTTACTTTAAAGGTAATTATATAGAAAAAGGGGCATTTAAAATGTATAAGTAGAGGCTTTTTTTGCACTCATACAGCATATAATTAACAAAGTTCTTTATACCTATTCACACAAGAAAGTAATAAACCACTTGTAAATAATGGCAGTCTCATATTCTTTACAGTTAAATGTCAATAATCTGAATGTCTTTTTTATGCTCAGTTATAAAACTACATTTTTGACATATTAAGTAGAAGCAGGTATTACTAGTGTGGCATTTCAATTTTCTAGAGATTTAGACATATTCATAAAAAAGGATGCAAAATGAAGAAATGTAGCTATAGAAAACTGGAATGCTTGCAAATTAAATCAATACTCTGCCTGCAAAACACAAAGCGATAACAGAAAAGTGAAGTTGCAGAACATTTCACAGCAAAATTAAAAGGTGTAGGTGTTGAGACCTTCCAACACTAAACTGTAGGTGCAGAACAGAAAAGCAAGAGAACTACAAAGTAGCAAAGCTTGCAGTATGGTACAGATCAATTAATAATGATTTGCTTTGCAGCAATTACTGTATCCTCACAAGATTCATTTGAAAAACAAATCCAGCTTTCTCCAACGCTCATGTGTTACACATTCTGTTGGGAGCAAACACTTCTCAGAATAAGGGAGAAATAGTGAGAGATTAAAGAAAATATAAATAAAGAAATATAAAGGAAGAGTATAGATAAATGATTTTGGACTTCTTTTTTTTTTCTTCTTCCCCTCAGGCTTTGAGAGTTTCTATTGTACAGCATACTCTTGTCGTGGCATACGCTGTCTTGAATAGCAAGTGCAGAATGCTTCCAATATACTCTTCTTTGTTTGACCATGCACTTGAGCTTGTGGGTACCTAAGTAGGGGTGTGTTGCTGGCTATAAGAAAATAATTACCAGGTGCTAGGTCCTACCATAGCAACAGAGACTGGGCTAGACTGAAAGTTTCAGGCCTGGAATAAACTCAGATGAAATTAGTAATAATTAGATTTATTTTTTTTTCCTCTGATCTGACTGTGTATGTTTAAATTGAGGTGTTTAGGAACATCTAAGATTTCTTTCATGTTTACTGCTGTCCATTGAAAGACACACACTTTGCCAGCTTATAGCAAAAAGTAAGAAAAAATCAATACTTCCCTGAAATTAAACTTCAGTTGCCATTGCTACAATTCAGGGACTGCACCATAAGAGCTACAGTTGATGTTGCACCTAACCTTACATTATCAGACTGGTTAGTTTTTCACAAAATAGGCCAAGTATGTAAATTCTTATTAGAATGATTCAAAATCTTAAAAAAACCCCTTCATTTTATATTAAAAATAGAAGTGTGTTGCCTGCACAAAGTAAATGCTTAATGTCAGAGAATATATTATCATAAAGTTTTCCAAATGACTTGTTTCCGTGTTGGAACCACCAAAATTTATTCGTCATAGTTTTAGCTAAAAGGTAATTATTTCTGAACAGTCTTCTATATTCTATTTAAGATATTGTATAGATAGAAACAAGATATTGTATAGATAGATTTATATATACATCTAAATCTGTCTTTCTTCACACATATATATACACACACGCATGCAAGGTACATTAAACAAAATTGGTTGAGATAGCTAAACAAACATTTTTGCTATTCAGTTTTATTTTATGATGAAAGAAAACACCATTGGTTCTTGTTTCCACATTTGCAATCACTTTTGAAATGCAAAGAGCAAATTCCATTTACTGTTGCAGATTTTTCCAAGAGCTGAACTAGACGCAGATCTAATCAGAACGCCTCTTCAAAATAGTCCTTTCTCTTTCTTGGCTATGGAGGAAGACTAGCTTAAGTGAAGCTATGTTCAAACTGGAGATGAACATTGTGAGATGTCCCAAGGTCTTAGTCTTTCACTTATTCAGTTTAGTGCTCTGGCTGGATGTCACCATGTTTCCTTCCTGCCTGCATGCTCACTTTCATTTTCTAGGCAAATCCAAGAGCAAGGGAAACAGTGGTGAAGCCCTGGGGAGTGCTGGTGCAACCATGTCTGACAGTTCAGGCACATCCTAAATTCCTCTTAGGAATCTCACTTAGAGTCTGAAAATTAGATGGAATCAATTTATTCTTTAGCTTTTTTAACACAGAAATTAAAGAAATATTTGTTTTTATGTTTGGTTTATAGTGGGGTTATTCCAGTTCTTTTCTGTATACACCTCAAGAGGATCTTTTACATGCATGATATCCGTCCTAAGATGAGAGAAATCACTCGCCCCTCTGCCTGTATGTAGTTCAAGTTCATAATATTGCTTCTTCAGATTACCCGATGTGTCATTGCCTGTGCTGAGAAGGGTGGAAAATGAGCAGTCAGGCAGCAACAGTGGACTGGCAAGAAATTTAAGGAAACATTTCATTGAGGTTTTTGAAACTTAAAATTCTGTATCGATATGGAATCGGCACTAGAAAATCCTTCCCTGTGGCAAAATCTGCTGGTACATCTGACTCCTTCTTTTGCTTCATTTCCATGCTGGAATGAAGAAAACTGAAACAAATGAACAAATTTCATTTTGATGCCAAAGTAGCATCACTGCAATGTGGGGATGATCTGAAAAAGCAGAAATCTGGTCTGCAGTGAGGAGATTCAGACTTCTCCAACACTCAGCTTGATCTGACTTCTGGGCTGAAGTTCCCCTGTGCTTGCTAGTGATGAGAAACTAGATGATAACAAGTGAGCGCACTGAAAGTGCAACTGCTACAAGAATACAAAACCCACTCAAGCTAAATATGTTTCTGAATAATGTTTGAAATTGTAGGTTAAAGAATACTTGTATGATGAAGTTGTTCCTATTTTTTGGTGTCATCTATGATTTTTTTTTTATTTTTATTAATGCTATCAAACATTTTTGAAATTGTAATAATTAGTGATCATGCAACAAAAGTGCATACTTCAAAAACATCACTACTACTTTCTGAATTCAAACATGATGATATGATATGGGATTATTGAACTGTTAACCCAATGATCATTTCCCTTTTTCTTTCTTCCGTTCCAAATAGCAATTTATTCATAAGATGGGAATCTTTGTCTGCATTTTGAACTCAAACCTTGACACTGTGAAGCAAGATGCTATGTTGATATTCATGATTTGGGAATTGAAAGCTGTTTGCTTTTTCAATCTCCTAAAATTTGAATTTAATATTTTATTAAATGTATCATAGTCCTTCTCTTGTTGTGGAGTGAACAAGCATGAAAGAAAAATGACAGACAATTTTAAGCCCAAAGGCCGAAAAATGTATGTGCTCAAGTAGAATAGGGGAAAAACAAAAAGTCCAAGCCATTTAAACCATGGAAAATTCATCAGACATTTCTCTGCTATAAAAGAAGCATAACTCTACTTACATTAAGGCTAATTCCCTAGTGCAACTCTGTAAATCTTGTTCTTTTCACTTTACTTGGATGTAAAACTATTTAAGAATGTATCTTACCACTTCAATGTTGTGCAGTATGACACTGTTTCTACAAAAATCACCATTTCAGTAACTTGTTCCAGGAGAAATCCAATGAGCTAAACATCTTGAGTTACTCATTTTTACCCCTTCACCACTATGACAAGCGTTTCTTGAACTTTGCTTAAAAGTTCTCTCTCATCCTTGCAGGGCACCTGGAAGCTTATCAAATCTAGGCTATTTTGAGCTCAGAGTGGGTGGGAGGTAGTAAAATGAGGATTGGATTCTCGTATTTGATGGATTATTATGATGGTAAGGAAGATTGAGCTAATGACAGCATCACTGCTGGCCTGAGCACATGTGAAAAGGCAAGTGCAGTTTTAGCAGAGTATTAGCAACAGAAGCATAGAAGTAACAGTGCTGGAAAGAGACTTGTTTAAACAGGAAAAGAACGGCAGTAGGATCAAGGAGGGAGTAAATGCTGGACAATAAAGGATAAAATAAAGTACTAGAGTGTACGTACCAATAAAAAACCTAGGCATTGCCTTTTAGCATCAATAACTATATGGAGTAAAGTGAAATCTGAGAAACGAATGGTAAAATCAGTGATTAGAAGATGAAGTCAGACAAATTCAGTTCAGAAAGGAGAAGATATATTTAACAGGATGATTCATGCAAATTGTTGCAGCGAGTCTTCTAATTACAAAAGTAATTACCTCAATGCAAATGTACCTTTATTGGGCTGTAAGGTACGAAAGAACACATCAAGTGACCTATTGGTCGTTTTTAACCTTAAACTCTACCTATATATTACAAAATATAATAAACATCTTTGTTGTTCTTTTTAAGTCCCTTATCTGGAAGTTCATGGGAGGTCATTAAAATATGGAACGGATTCTTATTCAAGTTATTTTTCCAAGAGTTACACGAATGAAAAAATTCTACCCACAGACATGATTGTTCATCTTCAGGGCTCAGAACTGGTGCTCTGCCAAGATCAAAAGAACAGACACTACTGCTTGCTGCAAACTCAGGGAGACATTTATAGTTTTGCTTGCCTTTATGTGAAGAATAGGAGAAAGACATACTATATAAAGTACAATAAATTCATACAGATGTTGATTTAATATTCATAATACTAATACATGTAATTAAACTAACTGAAATTATTAAGGAAATCAGTCAGAAGTTTGTCTGATTAGTCAGAAGTGCAGGCATGGCAGAAAATATGCCCCACAGGAGATACACAAGAATTTTTGGAAGAATGGTGGATAAGACAGTAATTCCAAAAAGGATACCTACTTATTTTTTAAAAAATAACAGGCTTATTTTTACAAGAACTGAAATGAAGGATTAAGTCTAGTATAAAAGTTCGTATCTTAGAAAAGAAGAAGGCTTGAAGCAGGCAGTGTTTTCTGGGGGAAGGGATGCTGTTGTACAGGCACGCCAAGAAAGAAGGAAACTGTCTTTCCTTAACAGTTGTAGGCAGAATTTGTACCAGAGCCATGATACTAAGGCTGAATCACTAGAGGATGTGTTTAAAACAGCTTGGTCTATTCAAGTTTTAGAAGAGCTGATGAACTGCAGTTTTGGTAGGGAAAAAAAAAAAAAGGAAAAAAAAGAAGAAAAGCAAAACTATAGCAAGGCAGGGGCAAGAGGCCCATATGCTGACTTTCTGAGTAGCCGTTTATGTGATAGTAAAGGTAAGAAGCTTTTGCCACTTATTTTTTTTTGCTACTCTTTCATTACATGTGCATGTGGAAAGAAGGCAGGATGGTATTAAGCTGACATCCTGCCCCAACTGCCAGAATGTCTTGTTATGGCTTCGAAGTCTAAATTCACACAGCAGAAGGCACTGTCTGCTTTACTCACTTGCACACTAGTAAGGGCTCTCATACAGCCTGTGGGAAACCTGGGCTCAAATCCGTCTTCTGCTGTTGGAAGACTAGAAAATATAAGTCTTTTTCATTTTGCTGGTAAGAAGAAACTCAATTGCCAGACTGTAGGGTATTTTGAAATTGAGAACTTCTCAGTCTCTTCTGTTAGTTCTTTTTCATTTCACATGTCATACTTAAATGTTCTTTGAGTTAGAACAAAAATAGCTATCTAGTGCATTGAACACCTGCCTAGGTGATGGAGAACCTGAGTTTTTTGGTCCTTAATGATAGACACAAACAGGGTCTGTGTCAACTTACTCTCACTCCTGTGTGTGTGAGCCATGGTGCTGCTCTCACCACGGCTGTTGCTCAAGGCAGCACCACTGATGTTCCCAAGGGAGGAACTTCTTGATGCCACACAGGAATGAGACCGCTTGATGGGGTTCAAACTGTAGATCTGGCCAAAGACAGTTGCTGATAAAGTTTCTTTTGCCCATGTGGATCATGCTTTGGAATTTGATTTGCAGATGCCAGCTCTGCTCACTAGTTTCCCAGTTCCTGCACGTCTGTCTTGTCTTTTTCCAGTCTACATAATCTTTATATCTGACTGGACTTTTTTTTGGTGTTAAATTCCATCATCCTTTGATACTACTTATGTTATTCTGTCTTCCTCAGAATGACCTGGCTTTGTTTCTGTGATTGTTATTTGCAGTGCAAGTCTCCAGGAACCCAGCAAGCTCTAAAATTCTTGTTGTTATTTTTGATATACAAATCCCACGTGTTGATGGAAAGATCCAGGGGTAATTGCAAAGACATTATCTCGAAGATATTGAGTTCTGTTTCACATGTTTTTATTTGAAGTAGTTATCAATTCCTAGGAGGTAAAAAAGTTTATTACAAAAATTTTGAGCAGACTATACCATTCTAATAAACTATTCCTGTTTCATCTTTCTTCTTATGCAAATATCAAATTGCAGATCTTTGTCAGAAATGAGTTATCTCAGCAGGGTGCAGAACAATAATTATTCATGCCAGGACTGCGGTGATAGACGTTACTCATAATGGCTCAAATTAATCATAAGGCATATGATAGATGATGAGTACATCAAATTGTGTGGTGTGGATGCACAAGGACTGTGGATATTGTTAAACATGTCTTTGATCCAAAATCAGAGGTGGTTTTTTTTGAGAAAGTTTAAATCATCTGGTTATTTTATTTAGTCATTAATATGGATCCATATAACAAATAAAAGCTATCAAAGGCACTAAATTTGCCACTGGCAACTTTAAAATCTCAGAAAGAATAGGCTATAAATGCTATTGCTTCACCACAGAATATTGTCAGCGAAACATGCCAGGCATGACAACATAACATTTTTTTATGCTTAACCCCTGTATATGTGTCTTAAGGTTTTACAGGTGGTGTCCCAAGTCAAAGAGAAACTAGAAAACCCCAAACCAAAACTAACCACATTTTAGGATTATTTTGATTAGGTAGAATAAGGATTTGACTTTTCCACTTCTAGGGATTTTGTTTTCTTAATCACATGCTGTTAGCTGCTAATGTAGGGTCATACTGATGCCTAGATTCATCTGTCCTTACTGAGGCACTAAGTCTTCACACGGCCTCCATAGATTTTGTGTTTGCCACAGGATGGAGAATAAAGGCTTTTCACTTAGAACTCTTTTCTGTTTCATGTCCTCTGCACACATGCAGAGGGTGTGAAAGTAATCTTGGCTCTCACCCCTCAACATGGCAGAGAGCTGAGCTGAGCTGGCAGGGGTGGTAAATAGTCTATACTATAGAGCATTTGCAGGTTACTTTCTTTCTAGAGCAAGTAGGCAGCTGAGCCTGAGAAAGGAGTTGGAACTCTCTGAATCACAATTTCTTCCGCAGCTTGCTCTGGAGGTGCTGTAACTACTTGCTGTCCCAGACATGGGCAATTGAACACAGGCTCAATTTGGTCCTCAATAAAGAAGAAATCATGAGTCTGAGAAAAATTGTTCCATTTCATGAACCAATTTTCTCATGAGAAGACATAGCACATCTACAGAATTTCTGCAAACAGCATAGAAGACAGATGTATATTATCTGTGATGAGAGGAAATGGCTGAATTGCTTATTGGGAAAAAATTAGTTTCCTTGATGATTCATTATTTCAAAAATTGCCTGTCAAGTTAATAATCAGACTTTATTATTATTATCATTTATTATTTCTATTGAAGTAGCACTCAGGGGCTGCAGTCAAAAACTGGGGTCTCACTCTGCTAAGGACCATGTACAAATAAAATCTGATAGTCTCTGCCCCAAGAAGCTTACTGTTTTGACTCTGAGATTGCAAAAATTTGGGCATATTTTTTATTTCAAGTCTTTTGGAAAGTATTTTAAAATACCTGATAGTGCTGCTGAACAATAAAGAGCTTTCTGTAAATAAACTCATGACAAATTTTGCTTTATTTTCTAAAGAAATTTTTTATAATAGAAGAAATATCTTGAAATGGTAAAACCATTCAGAAGAATCTAAATTAGTGTTTGTCCTTAGCAGACAGCAGCATAAGAATAAGGCATGATGAACTTTGATTACAAAGTCTGGACAACTAGCAGAATTACTGACCATTGTGAATTTGATTAGTTCCAAATCTTCAAGAGATGCTTAAATTGATAGGTTCTAAAATAGTCAAGTTAACAAACATGCATGGTCAGTAGAAATATACATTAAATGAAGCCATCCAGTACTGGAACCAGTAGAAAAAAATATTTACCAAGTATTAAATCTAGGAAACAAAAAGAATGTATGTTCTTAAAAAGCTGATATTTTAATAGATGCTGAATAATAAGCAAATCATTAGGTACTGTGTCATGATGCCTTTACAGCTTTGCCTGTATTTTTAGTAGTAACTGTATCTCTATAACTCCCACCTCCATATCTTGTCCATTATTTTTTCTTACTTAATTTGGCAACTGTAATTGACGATAATTTCAGAGTCACTGTATCTTCTTAAAGTAATTCATATCACATTCATCTAACAGTATGAGCTGCCCACTCCCTGTATTTCAATACAGGAGGGAACATTTTGTTAGGAGTGTATTCACCACTTAATTTAGTTTCTCAAAAATTATCTCGGTAGTCTATAAAAATAACAGTACACCAATTTCAAAACAGTCTATTGGCAGAAGTGGAACCACACTTATTTGCTTCAGGCCTGAATTTGACACAGTCTTTTCATATTAGACTAATTTATATATATTTTATGTTGGGTAGTTTATTTCTCAAAAATGTAAATTTCAAAATCACAGAGGCAGAAGTTGTTCTGTACTTTTTCCTGGAATATGGAAGTGTGAGGTTCTTAAAGCAAAGGTTAGGAGTTGCTTTTACATCTACTTTATATTCCGGTATAGTACACTTCCAAAACTTCTGTCGATTTCTTCAGTGCAAATGAGAAAAAACTTCAAAACCTGGTGATTTAGACTTCTCTAATTTCTTTTCAATTGGTTTTTCTTAGTAAAGTGTAATTTATTTACAAAATTAATGCCCTGTCCCATAAAATTCATTGCAATACAATGCAGTGTGCATCATGAACCTGCCTAATATAATGCAACAGATTTCAGGTAAAAATAAGTATGGAACCGCACAACCTTTTAATCATTTCATCCTAGTACTTTAATTCCTGAACATTGTCTTCAGTGTATCTTCTTTTATAAACAGAGCAATGAAAACGCTCATAAATCTGTTAAGAAACTGAGAATTAGTTCTGACCCATAGTGTTGCTCCAGTGTGGTGTTGCTCCATTGTGCATTAGCTGAACATTTTGTTGTGTGTTAAAACATCAAGGTGTAGTGAGTGGCCTTATTCCTTGATGTCTGAGGGACAACCATATACTTTTTATATGCTTTTTAGAAAATTATTTTCCAAGACTTTTTCCAGTGAAGAGATCCCTCTTCCCAAGTACTGCTATCTTTCTATCAGTACTTCTCAATTAGTTTTGAAGAATGTCATTGTGTATCCTGAGTTGGGAAGTGAAGTAACCAGGTAATATTCAGAATCACTGGGCCATGTTGCCTGATTATGGATGTTTACCTTGTGATTCTGCTATTGAGGAGAATCAAAGCAGTGGGAAGGACACACAGAAAAAAAATCCAAAATGAGCCCTCAGAAGTTTGTCCTTCTGAAATGAATACTCCTAACAGAAAACCACATTTGCAGTACTGAGATTGGCAATAACAAGCCTTTTGTGCTTTATAGTAAGGCTTCTCTTTTAACTTAATAAATTAGGTAGCAATTCTTCTGTCCTTTATATTGGCTGGTCAAGCTTGCTCAAAGCTATCATACTAAATATGAGGCTACTATAGAAGAATAAGTCAAAGAATTTTGGAAGAAATTTGTTTCTTAAATCTTTTGGACAGGTGGGTATTCATGATGCAATTGGTTCTTTGAAGCACTGAGATTGCCTGATGCTGTACAGCAGAATATTAGATTGATGGATGCCTAGTTTGTGCTCACAGTGGTTCTGAAAGAGAAAAACTACAGATAAATTGGAAAAAAAATTAGAGATGAGGGTTCAGAGACAATAAGAAGCAGAAAGAAGTCTAAGGTTCTCAGAAAAGTCATGAGCTACATAAGGATTGGGTTGAGATGGAGAATCTTAGAAGACTATGGAAGTCTGATGAAACAAAACGTCTTCAGAGATATCAGCTCCCAGAGTTCTGAAGTTTAACCTGAATTCATGACAACTAGTGTATCTATTGGGAGGTCATTTAAGATCCTAAAAATACCTTGAAATGAGCAGATCTTTTTAATGAAAAATTGTGTGCATATGAATAATACCAAGAAGACTAGACTATGGAGAAGGTATCAGGGTTTATAGGCTTCAAGTTCACATATCTACTGATATCAGTGATAATTCAGTCACCTTCTTACACAAACACAATTTATGAGGTTCTATTTTAGTTCATAGAACCTGATGGTGTTCTTATATGGTGGTGGCTATGATTCAAGACATATGCATCTCTCCATTAACAAGTGAAGGCAAAGTGAGTGGGAGAGAGGAGGGAGGGGAAAGTGCCATCATTCATTCCTGAACACTGAGTATCACACAGGGCAAGAAAGAAACAAGAAGGAATAATTGTTTTGTGATGTGAGTGCAAATCCAGTAACTTCTGGGACTGTTCCGGCATGCTGCGTGATACACTAAGCTTTCACAAATTTACGAGTTTGACCATATCTACTTCAAAGATTACAATGTCTACACCAGGGATATATACTGTTCTGAGTGCCCTGGTTACAGTTTCTGGCTAGTTACATGGTCCAAAGGTGCCAGGAAGCTGAGTGTAACCTGAAATTTCACATATAATAGAAGAAAATATTCATAAGATATGTAGCATCCGTTGTGACACATACATAACTTGTTCAGGTTGCACTGCAATCCCTCATGAGAAATAACTTGTAATGTGGACAGCCTGAATGAAATCTAAATACCTGGAAAGTCTAAATACATTTCATCTTTCTGTGGTTATTGCAAAAAAGTCTTATAGCCATTACACTCCATTAAAGCCCTGATTACTAACAAATGCTGTTTGCTCCAAGTTCGCCTCTTCCTCCTTGGAAAGAGATAGTTTGTCTGAATACAGCTCAGCCTTCATTTGTTTGGAATCACTTCATGCTTTTCTCCTCTGCTGGCTGATTTCTTAATGCCTACCAATATCGTTCTCTCATGAAGGCGTGATTAATAATAATTTTTCTTTTCTACATTTTCTGCAGGCATATACCAGCTCAGGAAGAGTGTTTTCCAGTGGGAGGTAACCTTTGCCTTTCAGTAGTCTAAGGTTTCCATTGCTGACTTTTTTCTTCACCAATCACTACTTTTTCTTTCCATGTCTTCTGTGTCTTGATTGCTATTAAATACAACACATTAGAATGTGCTGAACCTGACATTTGATTAAGGAATGCCATTGTAAACTATTACCTTTTACAAATTGTTAAAGGTGTGAATGCAGAACCACAATGACTACAAAAATCAAGGGATTCCTACAGAATAGTTATTGTTATAACATGTACTGGACAAGTTTGAATTTTAGGGTTAATTGGGGTCTGAATTTTTTGGGTTATTTAATATTTACATTGGCAAAAGGAAGTCATCAGGACAGAGAGGCTGGATTAGCCCGGGTAGGTGTAGTTCAAAACTTTGAATAGGCATTTCAATGAAAGAATATTGATATGTCATGTATATCTCACATTAGGCAAAGTGAAAGAGGTGGAAAAGCAAAACTGCCAGTATTTCAAAAACTCAACTAAATAAGAGAATATCTGATTCATTAATGATGCAGAAATAAAATAACCTAAAAACCCTACATACATTTAACAGAAATTCTGAGATGCTATTAACACCGTATAAGTAGCTGATTGATCCATCTTGATCATATCAAATAAAGCCCCAGTATTATATTTTTCCATTAGATCTCCTACCTATGTATCTCTGCAGTTAGCTATATGCCTACTTTTCACCACCACATTTGCTCCTTGGAAGATATTGTGTTGGGTTTTTGGTTTTATTTTTCACATTGACTGCTATTGAAAAGAGCTGATTGATTTTAACTTCAGACTTGATTTTTTAACTCCTTTAGAGATGTAAGGCCTTGCTGAATTCTAGATTATTTTTCTGTATCGTGTTCTTCAGATTTTTTTCTTCAGTTAGGTACCATTAACCTTCCAGTGATGCCATCTCTGTGTTTTAGACTCAAAATTTTATGTCTTGTGCTTTCTGTCTCTGTTCTGTACATTGATATTTTTATCATTTATCTCCTTGCATTTAAATAGCACTGGTAATGTTTCTTTTGATGAATGGAGTTTTGAAATAGTCACTCTCTAATTCTCTTTTTATGACCCTGATATTGTTAATTTGGACTTGCATTTCAAATCAGAAGCCTGATTCAAACCTGAGGGCTGCAACTTCATTTGTAAGCAAAGATAACTGTAACTAATGGTAGTTACATAAGACGTACCAAAACCATGAATAGACTTCGTAACTTATTATCATGGGTTACTAAATGGAGTTCTTTGAGGAAGAGAATTTACACAGTTATGGTGAGGCTTATTTTTTCTCCTTCTGCTAAAAGCCCAACAGGATGCCTACCACAGTCCTGTAAATTGGGTAATTTTCTTATCACTGAGGTCCTTTGGTCTGACTTCTTCATCTCTCAGATGAAATGTCTAGCGGTTGAATGAGACCCCTTTCATAGGTATGCCTCTTTGCACCTTCTACCTCCTTAACCCTTATCTGACCTGATGCTGTCCTTACTATTTTTACTCTATCAAGATATTGGACACCTTGTTCAACAGTTGTAGGCTATAATTCCATAATAGCTTTAACCAGATACTTTGGGTTTCCTTACATCCAGTCATTTTACTTTCCTATTTAAAACTACCAAGTTAAACTGAACAATACCATATTTGCTTTGAAAACCCTGGACCATAGAAAGTACTCTGCATCCCCTTGACTGATTTCTTTCAATTACTAATGTTTATTTTTACGCGTTCATTATTATAGAATTGGTTGCAAGGGAACTCAGCAGCTGTGTGTCTCCTGTCCCACAATACTGTGCTGAAACAAATTGTTTCCACTGCAGACCAGTAAAATTCCCAGTCCCACTCATATGCACAGTGATACATTACCTCCCTTCTGCTCGTCTGCTTTTCTGGTTTTACCATTCTTATATATTTCTTAAGTATCTACAGCATGACCAAGTGCAAGTAGATCGTCACTCTCCAAGTGACTCAATCCTTCTGTCTTACAGCTTGCCTATTGATATAACATCTGCTATATAGAACAGTTATATCCTATATTTAGTAGGTTTAAACCACTATGACATAGAAATCTCTTGATTTCAACTGCAGCAAGCTGGAGAGTCAAATTCCATTTCTGTGCATGAGTAAGAGGTAACTTCCTTCTACATTTCCTGTTAAAGAATTTCAGGTCATTTGAGATGAATCTCAAGTTTCTGAACTTGATCGACCAAAGCTGGTTTAGGATGACGTAAACTGAAAGAAAGGGGCAAGCAGCAGGGCCCCAAGGGTCCAGTTAAATCCAACGGTCAAGAAGCATGGGATTATTTTTTCCTGCATTTATTATTATTTTTTGAAAAGGATTCACTGGTTTTGGAAGTACACCTTATCTTAGCCTTTAGAGAATATTTTTTCTCAGAGATTACTCTTTGCTTT
Organism: Coracopsis vasa; assembly: GCA_026283785.1. Classification (NCBI taxonomy): domain Eukaryota; kingdom Metazoa; phylum Chordata; class Aves; order Psittaciformes; family Psittacidae; genus Coracopsis; species Coracopsis vasa. The sequence goes on along the minus strand of JANHGB010002098.1, from coordinate 5,282 downwards.
CAACTTGATTTTATTTGTAATTTCTAAATAGCAAAGACCACAAACAGAAGATGCCCTTGAGCAAGAACTAGTTTTAAAATCAGGTTAAAGACAAAACAAAAATAAAAATTGTAGTGACAGAGAACTTTTAGTTCAAAAACTTTCACATTTTGTGCACCACGAGCTTTCTTAATTTCTCTTATTTACTTGCGGGCACACAGTACACAAGTCACTTGTGCCAATGATTAGAATTCAGATTACAGAGAACAGAACAAACATCCACCCTCATTAGTCCAACACTGTTATTGTTCACACAGAGAAGGTCAATTTTGGGAGCAAAGTTAAAAACTTTGTTGTGCTCTTAGGCAAACACTGGGCAACGAAGCTGGTTTTTTGGAGATCTCCTTTCCTCTCTCATAAGAAAAAAACACCATCTTTTCATGACAGTCAAAAATTAGAGATATCGAGTCAGTTGGTGTTACAGACTATCATGCATAGCTTTTAAAAGTATAGTTAAGTCCTGATCTTTTTGCTTAAGACTAGGAAACTACTGTTTTTCTTGTGCTGGTATTTATCTCATCCTTACCAGTTTTGTGCTGACATTGTTTAAAGCTGCCCTACTGATGATTTACAACAGCATTATGAAGGGGAGAATTAGATTTCTCATTTCAGAGACATTTCTCATCTCTTCACAAAACAAAACTGTCATGCATGCAGTAGCATATAATTTTGATTAATTTAATAAAATAAGCAAGATCCTCTTTAGCTGGTATAGCTCCTTTGGAGTCAATAAAAGTAGATCTTAATTTGATGTCAGTTGGTCTAGCTCCTCTTTCAGCAATAGACTTATCCTTGTTTATAGCAGCTGAGAATTTAGCCCAGTGTTCTGGCATAAATAAATACTATTATTTTGTACCTAGTTTTATTTTTAGGTTGTTGTTCAATCTCTTATAGGTTGCTCAAAAGTTTCTACCTATTTAATCTATCTGCTTTGCTTGCTGTGAGTCTGTTCCTCAAAAAATGTCTAAGGCAGGGCAGCAGCCCACACATAAGCACAAGCGAGACAGAAGGAGAAGGAGTGAAAACAAGAAGTCAGTGGAGCAGTGCCAAGTTTCAGTAGTTGAGGATCTGCTCAGAAACATTTTCAGTGCTTCTTTCAGTCTTGCTAATGCTGGTGTGTAGCTTGAGTCTTTGGTTTGAGTCCTGTGGGAAATACGCTAGCAATAAGAATAGAAAAACAATTTAGGTGACATCTTTGATCATCATTGCTGTCAATCAACCCAGGGCTTGGCATTAACATATGCTTTTCAGAGGAAAAACTAATCTACTCCATTTGGTAACATATTAGAATCATTAATATTATAAAAATGAGACTGGAAATCTGAACTTTTTTGTTAGAAGCCTGTAGAAGAGAGGGTGAAAAGTGTATTTAGCATTCTTTTTTTTTTTTTTTTTTTTTTTTTAATTGGTAAAACATAATTCACTGAAACAAGACGCTACTCACAGGAAAATATTTTTACACTGTGTTTTTTCATTTCAGCTTCCAGGAATAAGTCTAATGATAGTGAAATCCTGTAAGTTGATTTTTAAAATTAAAATCTCATTTCCAATTTCAAGAGCTGATTTATTTATAAATTTAAGATAAATATAGTAAGAAGAGAAAACAAACTCAATACAAAGAAAGCAATCAAACACTATGATAGACTGATGCAGACTTTGCTTTCAGTTCGTTGGGTTTTTTAGATGTTTTCAAGACTCTGGCTTCTTTAATCCAGACTCAGGCTGAGAAATATTCTTAAAAATCTCAATTTTCCTCCAGGAATGGAAGAAATATTTGCTGCCCAGTTCTAATCAGTCCCTTTATTTTTTTTAAGGCTGAAAATTAATCTTTGTGGTCAAATTACCTAGATAACAGAGGTTATAGACACCAGAATGAGAAATAAATTATTTTACAAATATTTTTTCTGCAATTGTATTTTTTTTTAATCCTGATAGTTATCTATCTGCATTAACTTCTAAGCAGTTTTTTTAAAAAGCAATTTTCTTCTGATCACATTTGCACTGAAATATGGCTTAGCCCAACCACATATAATATGCATATTTCATTGCTTCACTAATAAGAAATCTACCAGAAAGCCAGTACTGGGTTTAGCTGAGATTCTTTTAGTTTTAGGTTCTACAGAACCTCAGTGCTGTGAAAAATCATACTGAGGTTAATCAGAATATTTATGCAGTATCTGTTTTGTAATATGGGTGTTTATTTTCTCTGTTTCTGACTGTTTTGTTATCATTTTTAAATAGTTTCACAAGTGGATAAAAATTATTGAAAAGACTATATTTTAAGAGTACTTTTTCTCCTGAAAATTTTAAAGAAAAAATTCCTTATGACTATAGAATTGGTCAAAATGAAAATATTTGAAATTCTATATTGAAAAAGAGACATTTCACACAAACCCAAAAGTTACCACCAGTCTACCCATCTCCAATGTTTAGGTAATTATGAGTAGATCATTGTTAGAGGAACAAACAAAGGCATAAATAATCCAAGTCCCTAGAAGTTTAGTTTAATAGCTTGTGGCTGGGAAAACTGTTTTAGTCAGAGTCAGTAATCATCTGAACAGATTATTGAGAGAGTGCACTGCAACGTGCAATCTTGAAAGCAAGATGGTACACTGCTTTGAGAGGTATGCGGTAGGTAGAGAGAAATGTGGGAAGCATGCTGGGCTCCGCTCTGCAGGAAATCCAACAGGGCAGTCAAAGCAGTCTCTTCTGGGTTTAATTCTGACAAACTGCGAGTCACACTTGATTCCCCCCAAACGACAATTCTTGTATCTCACAGAGACTCTTGTGTTATATTATTTCCATGGCAGAATAAAATTGAAAGTGTTGCATGACACGTACTAAACAGAATGTGTTAAGATGTCTGTCTAAGTTACCCAGAAAAAAATCTGGAGTAACTCAAGAATTTGGCTCATTGATTTTAGACTTTACACTTAGCAAAATGTAAAGGCAAGTGTAACTGAAGAAGTATCAAAGTCACTTGGAGTTAATCTGTTTTAGGTAAACTGATACAATGTTGTTAAATCATGTTTATAAAAAACCACAAAGGGCTCAAGAGAATTGGTAGAGAGAGCTTAAAACCATGCTTTATTTTTTTTTTTTTTTCAATGAGTCAGAAGAAGAGCTGTCCTTTCTAAATATTCCGTTAGTTCCAACTGCCTAGTTTAGTGCCTACTGACGTGATGCAGAGATTTGGCAGAGCATAAATATTTTTTAAAGCTTACTCATTAACACCTTGGGCCCATCCATCACCGTGATTGACATCAAAAGACAAAGCATCTTTTTTTTTTTTGATAGGACACAACATGTACAAAAGGCTTTCTGTGGGCTAATGTGGCACACCTGACAGATGTGTGAGTCATCTGACACAATGGGTAGTATTCATGAACACTTTATCACCTTGCAATCGACTTAGTATAGCATTCCTCCTTATTTTCTGAATCCCTCTATCTTCAAAATAAAAGGAATTTAGGAATAACTGCACAGGATTTAAAGAAAAGTAATTTATATGCTCCATCCCCGAGTTGCTACTAATGATGTTCATGACATTATCTGAAATGTTATTAGGAAAATAATAAGGACTTTCTGAACTGTGTCTAAGAGATAGACTTCATGTGTTTCATGCCATGCACTTTGTATTATTGCACCAAATGAATCCAGTAAAGACTAATTGGCATGAATGAGTAACATAGCGATGCAATAAAGATAACTTGTCACCTTTTGCTCGTCTGCACAATATTGTCTCTAAATGGTAATAGGATTCATTATATCCTGCTGTATTTCATGGAGATTCAGCAGACAGAATATACAAAAGTGAGAATCACAGTGGGTTTTAAAGTAACACTACCTTTACAAGGGAGGAAAACCAACAAAGTACCCCAAAGAAAATATATCCTGGTTGAAAAACAAGTCTATGAGAAATAGACACTATGAATGTGGAAACTTTCAAAAATTTCAACTTTTTTTTTTTTTTTTTAAATGATCTGGAAGTATTTTACCAAGTATTTCAGATGGTTCATCTGCCTGTCTATAATAACAAGGGTGTCTGTATTCTGTGGCTTGCCTTGTGAACTCAGACTGTGCAAGCCAGCATGATCCACACTTATCTTCATCATGTGCATCAAGCCCTCCGTCTCATCTTCTTCCATCATGTGTTTTCTGGAATTTTTTCAATGGCGCTTGAATCTCATCTTCATGAATCTTGATACAAACACTGGCATATTTCCTTTTACTCTGTAGATGAAACAGTTACTTTTTTTGCATTGGTTGCAAACACATTTCCTTTTAATAACCTAAGTATTAGGCATGGGTAGCCACAGTTTATTTTGAAGGACTGAGCTCTCTTCTGCTGTGCCTGATGAAATCCTGTCTGGACAATCAATATATGCCTACCCAGACTGCTCATTTATACTTTCAGCAGTTGAGGAATGAGAATTAAGAGCTTATCTGAAAGACTGAAGACCAGAGGACACTGCAAATTATTTAGCTATCAGTCTTGAAAAATACTGCACTGGTGCCTGGTGCTTGCTTTGTTCTCAGAAGGTTCTTGAACTGGGATATTGATGAATTGTTTTGTCTATCTGCAAAACCAGATAGTATCCCTGTAGATGATGTGACCCCAAAGTCCAAGAAAGCTATGAAAAACAGCAATAACATCTGTTGTTACATAAAAATAGCCACAATAATAATAATAAAAAAGTAGAATGCCATAAAAATGGTGTTTTATTTAGTATAGTTTTCTAGCAATCAAAGTCAAAACTGCAGAACAACACTAAAATAGGCAGAAGTATAAAATTACTGAAGCAGCAGAGAAAGTGGCAGACCACATCAGACCACATCAATGATTACCATACCTAAATCTTTATCTGCCCTCTTGTTCTTTTTTCTGTTTCTAAATCTCTGTGTAGTTGCAAAGCAATCCAGGCATGGAACCAGGGGTGACTGCCTAGATCTGCAAGATTACTGAACTGTTGGATTCCCAGTTCTATCACCTGTAATGTCTGCAGAATCTAATAGCTTTCCAGAAAAGTTTGAGGAAAAAATTATATGAAGAAGTCTTAATACTTCATTTGGAGGGCAGAGAAGACTTAACAAGATGAAAGGCATGTGAACTTTGTCTCCAGGTCATTGGTCCAGTGATGATGAGAATCAGCGTATACTCTTGTTTCTGCAAAAAAAAAAAAAAAAAAAAGGCCTTTATACTTCAGATTTGTTTGCTGGCATTATAAAAAAGGAAAAAAGAT
>JANHGB010002090.1:8033-19793 GCA_026283785.1 Coracopsis vasa | reverse complement strand
CGATCTATCACTGTTCCTGTAGCTTTGCCAGTCCTTTCTTTTTCAGACTGTGCATATGGAATCACTAAAAAAAGCTACCAAATCATATGGCTAAACTCAGAAACAGTGTGCAGGTTGGAATGTCCAACATTGTTTCTCTGACAAAACACTGGAAGGCAAACCATGAGTTTTCTTTCATCCCCTCACCTCTGTCTCTGTGGGTTGCATCTCTATTCCCCCATCATATTCTCAGCCTCTGCAATCGTTTTAAAAGACTTATGATATTTGGTGCTCTTTCTTTTTGTCCCTTGGTTGGCACACTGCAGAGAAAAAACCCTCAGGCATCATGGATGTTGAACAGCTTGAGAGCTTGAGCTAATGTGTCCCAGTGGCTTCTGAACGGACATGGGTAGGAAACATTAATCTGCATTTAACCATGTAGGCACATGTGGTATGGTCTCTGCTGTGCTCACAGCCTTTATACCAGAGATAAGCAGCACCAGAGAACAGAGGTGAGCCAGCCCTGCACATCACCTGTTAGGATTTTCCGATGGTTAAGAGCCAATAGACGTACTCCCTGTCCTTAAAAAGCAGGAGGTGCTCAGGATAGGGCTTATGGAAGTGTTCAAATCCCACTACTCCTTCACATACCTCTCAGTTCTTTGCTGGCCTAGCGATGGCTGCTGGCCAGTTTCTTCCTAGACCTTGGCTTCAGGCAACCCAGCACATCGTGGCCTCACTGCAGGTGAGAGCTGCCCCTGAACTCCCACAAGACACATTTAGCTGCAGAACCACAGTGCAGCTCCTCTGCCTGGTGGGTGCTGACAGCACTGTGCACTGGGGCCATGTGGTGAGGTGCCTGGAGGAGGGTCCTGTGGAGTCATGAACAGGTTTTGCAACTAGGCACCATACCTTGCTACTGTAGAAGGCAGTGAGAAAATGATGTGCATGTGTCTCTGCTGGAAGTCTTTGACTCTCTATTCTTAAAGACACAGACAGCAAGCACAGAGGGCACTGGCACCCTACTGATTTGAATTTGCAGTTCACTTGAGCTCAGTTTCAACAAAGTCTTTCGTTTGAGTACATAACATATCAACTTCCCCACTACCTTGCATGCAATATAAGAAAAAAACATTCACAGCTCTGTAACCTCTCACAATTATTCAGGCAGTCCTAGGCTTCAGAAAATATCTGGGAATATATAAAGAAATTATATTTTCAAATGAATGTGTTTTCATCAGGTTCTCTCTGCATCTGAGAGTTGTGCTGTTTGTGAGCCTGAGCTATTTGAGGACAGCTGTATCATCTAAGTTACTGATGAAAGTATCTGTAAGAGAAAGATTTTGGGGTTTCCCTTTTTTTTCTCAGAATCTCTAAATCCATGCCAGCACAATGGGCTTAAATATTTGATGGCAGGAAATTTTATTTAGTTTATAGCTGAGCCTTAGACTTTTCTAGCATCAGAGCTACAAAAATCATCTTAACACAAGATCTAGTGGACAAGGGGTTTATGTGCAATCACACAACATGACAGAATGTTCAGTTCATAGAAGTGAAGGGTGGCTGTTGACACAGCGGTGGCAAAGTGAAGTTCATGGCATAAACCAAGAGCAAATTGCAGCATGGCAGATGCAGGCTGTGCATGAGAAGGTGGTGGTCTGTGTGTCGAAACGGACACCTCTGAAAGCCTGGCAAATTCATCTGTGATTTCACATCTAGGAGTGAACCTGTCATAGTTCTAGGAATGGCACAGGGAGCTTGCAGCCTTTTCGAAGTGGGACACCCTGACTTGCTTCAGGCTGAGGTGCTGGAGGTGCTCCTGGCCCTGAGGTGCCCAGGCGAAAGCGTGGTTTTCCAAAGGTCTGGGTGGCCACAGTGGTGTTTGCAGATCCTCAGCATTTTTTGATTCCTTGCTATGGGGAAGAGACTACCCAGCTCAGGTGTGATATTGTTTCAGTACTAGTGCACAGATACCGTTTTACACCATGTATTATTTTATTTTATTGTGTTATTTATTATGGATGTACTTCATTTCCAAACACTATAATCCAGCATCTTCTGAACAAAAGTGTTCCACAACAGGGAAGGAACAGTGTGCAATGTTAATTTTTCAGGCTTCCCCTCTGCTCACCTAAGATACAACTCATGGGTAGATAACAAATGAATAACCTTAGTTTAGATTTTAATGGGTACACCTCTACACAGAAAAATTTACCATGAAGAATACTTGCTTACTTAAAAGAGGCCCAGTGTAGAATATTGGCATATTGTAACACACAAATTAATTGAACAAAAATGCCTTTTGCCATGCTTGCTTATTACCCACTTTGATCAAGCCAATCCTATTAGTTTCCTTCCAATCTTCTAATGAAGCTACTGTGTGTAAAGCTTTAGCAGGAGGTACTTCATGCATTTCAAAATAGAGATCTTTTGGTTGGGCAGGGCTCAGAAGCAGAGGCCTGTCACACTGAGTTAAGGCAGTAATTCCCAATGGGAAGCACAGAAGCAAGAGCTCATAATTTTTTTTCTCTAGCTGGCATTGGCTGCTAAAGAAAAGGCAAAGGATACAGCCATAGGGGCAGCTACAAACAGCTGTGGCACTTCAGGATCTAAGTACATTCCAGCTGCTTGTTACTGCCATTTAGCTGGAGATTAGTAAGCAGGACAGAAGGACATCATTCCCTGCTCCATACTTAAGTTAACAGTCAGCAAGCTCAGTTTGTCTCAATTCAACCCCCATGACAGTAATTTTGGCAGCACAGTTATACTAATTGGTTGGTGACTATGCAAAATGAGGAAAACTTAACAGCCTTGAGGTGAAACAAGCCCTGATTTATATCTGAAAACTTGACCATGGAACTTGGAATCGGATATGAATAAGCTGGGTTGCCAGGGTCAGTGGTATGGCCTCGTACAGCAAGCCTTTGGGTCCTCAGCCAGTGTATGCAGCGTCTTCAGCAGCTGTGGAGATGACTTCGACAGAAGTTTTCACCTCTGTTCAGGTGAAAGCTTGGTCTCCCAGGCTGAACTACTTAGTGAACAGGAATCAAAGGGAACAATTCACTTATTTGTTTAAAGGAACTATAAGTCATAGAAATGTAATGAATCATGGCAAGACTCAGATCAGAATTAGAATGCACATAGCCCATTTCTCAGGCTTTAGATGCTTTTCTTCTTTAATTGGACTTACTGTGGTTTCAGTTTATTTGAATAAAGATGTATTTGGATTTATTCTAGCTTGAATAATGCCATGTGATATTCCTGGGATTCAGAGAGGACTGTAGGTTTCTCATAGGTATTTTAAGCTGAATTTTAATGGGAAAGGTGACATGGATTGTCACACCAATGGAAATTGCCATGGCTACCAATAGTATTAATCCAGTGCCTTGACTGACTAATCCTGACCTCATTGTGCTCAATAAAGAACTAAGCAAAGATTTCTGCGGGTTAGTTCATTTTTCCAGCTGTACCAGCAGCTATCTAACCCAATACAGCTTGAGGAATTTGCATGGATAATGGGTATGGATTGAACAGTATCCCAGAAAGCTACTTTTATAAATAATGCCTTTTGAAGATCACTAACAGAGTGCAGCATAAGGCTAGCTCATCTGAGCTCTGGGATGAAATGGAGATCTTATGTTCCCCTCTTTCATACAAGAGCACAGGGACAAGATCAACATACCAATTACTGCAGGAGGTATTGCATCAACTCTCAAGTTAATGAAATTAAACAAGTCCCTGGAGCCAGCTGATTTTACTGCTTCATTAGTGGACCTTTTGTTCAGATCATTCTCCCATAGCTCCATAAGATCCTGAATTCAGGAGCTACCAGCCAAAGAGCCACCTTAGCATGGTGGCTCGGAGTAGCTGCAGGTCAGGCCTAAAATCCAAGCAGCTGAAGGGCTTTGCAGGTTACATGGCTGCATCCTGTACAGTGTTCTGTGTGTGCAAGGGCAGAGAAGGAAATGATGAGCAGGGCAGGGAATTCAGCAAGCAGCAATGAAACCACTGCTGTGCGGAGGCCAAGCAGCTTGTCCTTAGCAGCAGGAGTAAGGCCAAGATTGGGTCTGCAGGGCTCAGAAGTTCATTTGCATTCTGACAATCCACTTTAAAGCTGTTGTCTCTTCAGGGAGACACTCCCTACAACTGTATTCCTTTGGACTCCGGGTTGTGAAAGAAGGCCAGAACTAGCCCTGCGTGTTCCCAGAGTCCCTCAAGGGTTGCAGGAAGGCTTTTGCAAAAGCATTTGCCTGGTTGCCTTGGCCCTTCACACAGGGATTAATTTCACAAGGACCTTGAGAATTCTTTAGTTTCAGCTCTTGGAGTTATGCCTGCTGCTGAGTGCTGCCTCTGCTCAGAGATAGCCTCTGCTCTCCCTGCAGTCTCTGAATTTGTGCAACTTCCATTTCCCACTTTCACTTTAAAACACAGTACCAGTCTGCAGACTGCAAATGAACTGGAACACATCAATGTCACAGGCAGAGAGTGCTCCTATACAGAATAAAATCTTTCACTTTGAGTAAGCTTTAAACACCATTCTGTAAAACACATCCCTTACAAAAACACTCCCTATTTTACCAGCCATTTCTCTAATACCCCTTCTTGCACAGCAAATGTGGAAAGATATCGGGGATTTGCACTGTATTCAGGGACTCTCAGAATTCTGGCAAGATTTGAAGGGATAATGAAACCCAAATGTTTCCTTCTCATTCCTGGTTCCTAGTGTAGCCTTTCACTTGCTCTTTTCCCCCTTATGCCAAAGCTGCTAATACTCTTACGCTGGAAGAGAGTGCCCAAGTGTCACTGTAACACACACACCACATGCTGATGGCTGATTCCCAGTCAACACATCAAGGCTCTTCCCAAGTCCATAATGGACCTGTTTTCTTTGTGACTCCTAAAATAGCCACAAAGATAATTAATGAAATTGTCTGCTGTTTCTGTTTCTTAAGCCCAGTCCAGCATGTTCATCCCAAAGTCATCTTTAACCTATATCAGCTTCTTCCATTTTCAGTCATCTCCTTTGGTTGCTGTCATGGTGGTTGGAAACTGATCTGGCCCTGAGCAAAGCTGATTTGAGTTATTGCCATATGGATGAATATGAGGATGTGCCCTTGGAAGCCACTCTCGTCTTTTTTGTGAATATCCAGCATTTCCATGCAGAAAGATAACAGTGTATTTAAATTATGGGTTTGGGGTTTTATGTTTCCAGAACACGAGGACAATGGAATTATCCTGAGGCTGTCTACACAAGTCAGGCAGGGCCAGTAGGCCTGTGGACAGACATCTTAGCTACTGATATAGCACTCAAGAGGTTAAGTGCTGAGCATCTGTCCAGGTGTGGAGCTGACACAGGCAGTCTCTCAGTTCAACACATTTCTCAATGGCACTTTCATTCCTTTATATTCTTTTTTGATGCTAGCCCGAGGAGAGCCATCTCTGTGCTCAACTCTTGTCAGAAAAGATGAGCTACGCTGCTGATTATTTGCTGCTGGGAAAGTCATTCTAGTGAACTGTAAGAGAAATCATCTGCCCAGGAGTGCTGTCGAGTGCAGAAATGCACAGATCTAAAACAAAGACACACACACACACCTTGACCAAACCTGCTGGTGTGGGATAGTGGGTGATTTCCAAGGGATGTAGGGGTGGAGGTTCCACTAGCCATGGAAAATAAATTGGAACTGCATGCCTAATTATATAATCTTTTACAAAAATCCCAGCCAGCATCTGGAGTTCTGTGCTTTGTCAGAATTATGCCACCAATATACTTGTCTTTTGATGCATAAAATACTTGAACATAGCTGCCAAGACTATTCCTCTTACCTACCTCCTGTGCAACTCCCTGGAATTCAAACAGTCCCCAGGCCAGGCTGTGTGAAAGATGGAATAGTCAGTCAAAGAAGACCTCTCTCTGTTCATGCACTTGGATCTCAGCCTGTTTGGTGGAAGTGTGCTGCTTGGTCATGCCTGTGAAATGCCACTTGTTGTGGAGGAATAATTGGCTCATTGAAAGGGGACTTCAATGACACTTTAATATGATGGCAGGAAGGTTTGCCCAGAGGTGCTGAATATTCAACTCAGAACAGGGACTGTATCATCTGTTCTGAGCATAAGATGCAGGAGCTCTTTCAAAGCCAAGGGGGGAAAACAAAGGGAGAATATGAAATGGGATACTAAGCAAGAGCTCAACCCATGAGGCAAGAACAGATGGAGACCCATCCAAAAACGTGAACTAACAGCCAACCACAGCCTGACGGTGATATTTAGGGTTCCCAGTGACAATGTGAAGCACAAATAGTTTAGGAAGTCCCACTTTAAAGTAGCCATCCTCCCTTTTTGCAGTGATTCTCTGCAGACATTGGAATCAACATGGGCTTGATTTTGGCATCTGTTTGGTTTCTTTTGTGTGCCTTTCCTGAGACTGCGGCTCACACCTGCTTTTCAAAGTGAGGACTTGATTTTTCTGAGTGCTCAACTCTTCTGAAGATCAGGTCCATCTTGTGTAAGCATGTGGTTCTTCTTATTTGTCACAAAACTAAAAAGAAGTTTTGATGGAAAACAAGTTTTCTATCTTCTCTTTTGTACAGACAACATGTAGAACTCCCCTTGGGGCTTTGAATTCATTTACATCCTTTCACAATTAACCCTAATGGAACAAATGTGGCTTCTTTTTTCTTCTTCTCTGAGCAGATACACTGAAAGCTGCAAAACATCCAGTGTTTAAATAGATCTCATTATATCAGCTACACCAAATCTCTCGTCTTTATATACAGAGGATTAAACTTCTTTTCACTGTCATGCAACATTAAAATAGGAAGGCATACACAAGGCTGACATGGATTTGACAAAAAATTAATGATTTGTACATCACTTTAATGTTTTAAATCTGCAATTCATGTGTGCTAATTAGGTCGTAATGGGGCTGTTTGAGAACAGAACTGTCATCAGGCTGCTCTGGCGGCTTCTGGGAGCGGAGATAGAGCCCTGTCTCCTCCGGTTGGCTCCTAGAGTCTGTGCTGTAACCTGGCAGATCTATGACACCATTTTTTCTTGCACAATTGTTTCCTGGATGTGGTGCTTTAATCCATCAGAGTTATGATGGCATATCTCAAATAGCGAGCTCCTGGATCCTGCAATACATCCTGGTGGAAATGGCATCCAGGCGCTATATCTCAGTGATTGATTCCTTGATTTTAAACTGTCACACTCTATCTCATAGGGCAGCTGTCAGCTTCCCAGATGCATGAAGTTGTATTTATGCAGTGTGCTATGAAAAAAAAAATATATATATGATGATTTTATTTACAGATAAGTAAGGTTGTAAAACTTAGGAAAAACAAAAGGGGATTCAAAAACATGTCTATATTTTATTTTTCAATGAAAAGCTTGGCATATCTCTCTTTTGCAGGAGAACAAAACTGCTCCCTTGTTCAGAGATCTCTTTAGTTTTGCACCAGTGGTGCAAAGACAAAAGCTGTCACAATAGAGAGGGAGAAAGCCAGAAAGCACCTTCACAAATGGGACAATGGGAAGCAGCACATCTTGCAAAATGATAACAGCACAGAGCATTGTGCTGTGTGATAACATGAGCTGCTGTCTTTGCTGACAGCTGTTCTTTAGAGGTTCTAGCAAAGCCCAAAACTACTTTACAGTCTGAAAAAGGATACTTTGTATGGGAATTCCACAAAGGAGATGCGAAAACAGAGGAAAAAGTGATGCCTTCCTAGGAGTTTCTTCAGGGAGTGTTATAGGTGTCATGGAGCTGATCTGAACTGCCTAAGGACAAATTGATCTTTCATTCCAATCACAAAGAAGTATTTTCAGGAGACATACCACATTCTTTGCTAAGTATAGGTGAATGATTAAAGATTATCTGATTTTACCAATGGTTCTGAAAGGTAAGATATATTTTGATAATCTGGGACACAACAGGTCCAGGCAGCAAATGGATACTTCTGCTGTGGGATCACTTTTTCTGACTTGTCTTTTGGCACATTGTCTTTGGTTTTGTTTTCTCTCTTGTTTCTTCTCTGTCTATACACACATGTGCACACAGAGATTACCCATTCACTCATACTTGTGGTCAGAACCGTACCTGTGGTGAGTGTGCATCTTCTACAGCCAATAAAACCCCATCCTTTTAGAGTATCTTCAGTCAGGTTTTTCCTTGTAGATATGGAGTGTTTTCATCACTGTAACAGTAATAATACTGTTTGTTATCTGTTTGTTAACTGTCATTTATAAGAAGTATGGTCGTAAAAGTTCATTTTCTTTGGCATTTTGAAGGGTAATATGTAGAAGAAGCCTTCTTGTAGCATGTCTGATCCTTTCCAGAAAAGCACATTCAAAGCGTATGTTCAAGGCAAAGCAGCCCCTTTCATAACCTGACTTTTCATGTACAGGCAACAATCAAAATGAAAATACAGCAGGTCTGTTAGGCAGCATGTCTTGCCTACTCTGTAGACAGAGTGCTAGGGTACATGCTAGGTGATCTGAGAAATGCTGATATCACAAATATTGAAGTAGTAGCCTATTTTGACCACTCTGCAAGACTTTTGTGCAAAGTGGTAATGTAGACAGTATGGACTATGGAATAGCTGTAGGTTTTGTACTGTGCCTCCGGGTCCCAACAGAGATTAAAGCTCTCCTGTGGTTGGTGCTGCATACTCATCGTAAGAGATGATCCCCCTCCCAAAGCTTGCAGTCAAACAGACAAGACAGATGAAAGACAGGAAGTAGAAGAAGCACACAGAAGTGAAGTGATTTGCCTGAGGTCACACAGCAGGTCAGTGACAGAGCCAAGAATAAGAAGCCTTGCTACTTCTTGCCAGCATGATGTCCATTGCCTAAAGCTATGTACAGAATTTCTCTGAGGCTGAAATGCTCAGTCTTCTGGAGAGCCGCTGCCAGCAGCAGAATGCAGCTGCACTGTGGAATGATGGGGTTTACTTTCTGCAAGGGAGCACTGTGCACAGCCTTTGTGGGGCTTGAGCACAGGCACTGCAGTGTTAGTTTGTGCGGCTGCCCCTGCTCCGGCTCTTCTCTGGTCTGGCAGCATAATTGTAACACCACAGATTAAGCATAGTCGTGCTGCAAGAGAGAGTCCATGTGCACAAGAGGTGTTCTTCAAGTCATCACTACTAAACACACTATTTGCCAACAGTAAGATGTGATGAGCTCCCTTTCTCCTTCTCCCTTATCTGGGCTAGCTGTGTTTTATTGATTGGCAAAATTCTTTCTTATTCTTCAATACTTATTCATGATGCAAAGAGTATCTTTCCTTTGCACAGGGAGGCCAGAGACCACATGTGAACTTGAGATATATTTGTGTAGGGCCATCTTTCAAGACCTTATAGTTAAGATGCTCTGCCACTGCTAATCCAGGTCAGAACTGGACTCCCTGTTGGAGTAAAATAAATAAAGCCAAATGCCTCTGTAGCCCCACAAATATAATTCATCAGAACACTGGGCAGGACAGAGACAACCTGTCTAATGACTTCTCCAGCTTTTGCTGGCTTATCTGAATGAAGTCTGCTCCTGACAGGACAAGCAGCTGGAGCCAGGCCAAAGGAAGCACCAGAGAATCCAGACAGAAAGCATTTATCATAAGCATAGTTCAGATTGCCTTTGAGTAGTATGCTGAGATTTTATACATATCATAATTGATTTAAGCCCTGGACCTTCTTATCCTTGCTTATAAGTTGCATGTCATGCTGTGCATCAGACCAGTGCAGGAGTACATAATGACTACATGGAAAGTACAACGTGTAAAGTGAGAGCAGATAACAAGATTAAGGTGTGACAGCATGTGATTAGTAATAGTCCTGACCCAAGAAAATGGGGTAAATGCAATCTTTAGTGTGTGTTTTGTTTTCTTTAGATAGAAATTGCCTCCTGATTCTCTGGATACAGCAGATTTGTCAGCAAGCACATTACTGCCAGATCGATTTTTCCAGCAGTCTTTGTCCCACTCATCATTTCGTGTGTAAACATAGTGAGAGATAAAATCCTCACCTTTCCAGTGAAAAGCTCTTTCTAAAGAGACTTGTATTTGCTGAGGTTCACCATGCAGGACGGGAAATCCATTGCTAAAGAGGCAGGGTGTAAAAATACTGGCCCAGTTTCAGTTCAGTTGCCCTCAGCATCGTCACTGGTGTCCTCAGAGTCACCAGTGTCACATTCCTTGTGGCAAAACATGAACTCACCTTCTCCCGAAATTACTCCAGTGCTTGGTATCCAACTGGAGGCACTCCGGGTCTGAGTCCCATAGGTAGCAAACACCCACAGCTGAAGGAGCTGTGCCACAGCAAATGCCAACCACTGTGCGTCAGGAGCAGCCACCAAGCACCCAAGACACCTGCACTGAGTGGCACTTCCACCTGAGCTCCTGAACCTTCTGTGGGCCAATTCCAGCTTTTTTAGAGCTGCCTTCCCTTGCTCAAGGAAACCAAGGGCCTTTTAAAACATGTCTGGCACTCTGCTTTCTCCTTCACTTCAGCTGCCTCCAATTTCTGCACCTCTGTCAAGCAGCTTCCTCCATATGCATGTTGCCTGTCATATTACTCAGAAAATGCAACTATAAAGCATAATTAGTATTAATGATGTGAGAGACTGAGTTTCTTATTTGTATTAATTGCTGATTAATGCTTTAAATGTCTCTAGCACTTACAAGGATTTTAAATTAGAAGTATTTCTTTCTGTAGTGTCTTCTCGGAGGGGGGCTCTCACTGACTGGCACTGACTAACCCAGAGTGTGCCATGAGGTTGTTTATATGTTCAGGTCTGTTACCACAAAACAGGGAAAACACTGACAGAGCTTGCTTAAGGGGGAGAATTATTTCACAGCTAGTGCTGCACCGAGCTGCGTGTTTGGATTTCAAATAAAAATCATTGCTGTGGAGCTGGAGGGGCCTTTATTGAGCCCCTTCATAACATTGCCAGTCCTACAGGTGGAGGAGGGTCTCAGCTTTTGTTTTACCTCTGTGTGTGGATAAGGAAGTTGGTGCCCTTTTCTTTGTTAAGGGAACCACTGTAAACCAATCCCAAGAGCTACCAGGGAGGAGTGCTTGGCTCTGCTTTGACAGTTGAAGGCTGGGACAGGTTTCCTATACGCAGTATTGACATATAGTTTAAGCATTTAACTTTGTCATGTGTGTCAATGTATCATCTTGGAAAAAGTGTGCCTAGTTCTCAGCCCACACCTATGAACAGCAGTGACTGCTAAGGAGTCCAGCCAGTGATCTCTTTAGGAGGCAGAAGTGGTCACAGAGACCAACACAAGCGATGCCCATGTTCTCAAAACCTGGCCCATATGTATGAATTAGATATGGAAGATAAGGAAGGATTCTGGCTGGGGGAGTATATGGGTATATCGATGTACCCATTCCACAGGAACACCTTCCTAAAGAGAAAGGGGAATATACTGCCCATGAAAGGTACCTCTGAAGTATATTAATTCATCTATAGGAGGTGTTATATTGACATAACTATGTCACGAAAAGCAAACAGTGTGAAAGCTCTTAGGCTGCACCTACAAACAGTCATGCCATCTTCTGTGTAGGCACTGCTTCGGTACTGCTGCTTTACAGTTTGATTCAGTTTCTGCATTCTGTTGCCAGTGTGCCGGTCTCAGCCAGAATAAGTGAATGCTGTGACTCACATTGGTGAGCTGGGCTGGTTTAAGAGGTTGTCATCTTCCTTTTTTTTTTCTTACTACACCACAGCAGTTCACAGCTGGGGTGGAAGAAGGGAATGTGTTCTGTCAGACCATCAGGGGAAGGG
>JANHGB010002087.1:0-23757 GCA_026283785.1 Coracopsis vasa | reverse complement strand
GTTAGTCCTTGAATGTGTTGGGAGACAATTCTTCACTTGATGCTGGTGGTGAAGTAGCACCAAGTTTCTTTGTGTTGTTCATCCAGGCCTGCTAAATGAAGTTTCACTGTGTGTGACAATGTAGTGACCTAAATAATGCAAACCTTCTACTCGGTTCTGGCTCAACACATTCTTGTAAAGGGTGAATTATTAAACTTGCACTTAAGATGCAGACATGCATTTTCAGTGGTAGCAGTGAACTTCAGGTCACTATATAATATGAATAGCTGAGCTTCTGAGGAAGCATAGGTGCCAAATTCCTGGATTTGTAAACCAGTTTTGAACAGGTTTTATACCTCCACGGCTAAATAAGCTTTTGTTCTCTGGCTACTTTGCTGTCTAGTGAAAAGTGTTTGTTTTAATAAGTACCCACTGCTACCTTGTACTGCAGTGAAAATGATTAAGTGTAGAAACAGATTTGTAAAAGGAAATGCCAAAATAAGCTATGCAAGCTCCTGCATAGCTGCAGTTTTAGTTAAAATGTTAATACACAGTTGTGTCTGTTTATATGCTTTTGATGTGTCCAACTTAATCATTAGTGTAGGTTGTAATTCATCTTTGAACTTGAACATAAGCCTGCAGACAGTTTCGTGTTGCTTTGGAAGGCAGTCCATGGAGGCAGAAGTAAGATAAACAGCAGATGTCATTGTTTTATCTTCCATTGAAAGATACATTGCAAAATGGAAACTGTTTTTTCTAAAAGACATACTAGAGTAGGATTCAGATGTAATTTGAAAAGACTACCTTTTCCCATTAATTTAATGCCAAGGAAATGGAGCAGTGGCTCGGGAGGTGGCTGAACGCCAGGCACTGGGAAGCACGGCAGGGCTGCTGAGAGGCACCTCAGCCAAGGCCATGGCTTCTGACTGTGCCTCCCAGTCCTGACTCTCCAGCACTGCCTCCAGTGCTCAGCTGCTGTGGGTGGAAGTGATTTCTCTGCATGAACAAATGTCTGCTGAGTGCATGCTGAGTGGATTTGCTTGGAATCGGAGTCTGAGTTCACAATTGGAGAGCTAATGCTGGTTTGTTTCTTTATGGCTTAAATTCATGGTAGTTTCATTCAGTGCTGTTACATCTTTTTATCTAAGAGCTCCTGTTATACTAATCGTTTTCTTGTATTTTCAAACAGTTGCGGAAGTTGTTAAAGAGCTGGAAAACAATGAGAAGATCCGGCTTCAGCTTGAATTGAATAAACCTGGTGAAAGTGTAAGCTGATTATCTTTGTTCTCAGAGAGGGGGATGAGTAGGAGATATTGCAGAGTGGGTACTGAACATGTTTGCCCATCACTTTTTAATGGGAATTTCCTGATTCCCAGATTGTATGTTGTAATTCACATATACCATATTATAATCAACATGATTTTCTCATACCACTCATTTGTCCTGGGGAGTTCTTTGCATACTGCTGATGTTTCCATGCCCAAACCATTTAAGTAGGAACATTTTTTGATGGCAAAAAAAATTCTTGAGAAATGTTCCCCTTAGTGATATTGGAGGATTTTGACCCTCCATGGCAGTGTGGGGAATATTTTGCTTCCTAGAATTCTCTAGGATTTAGATAGTAAATTCCTCGCTTCCTTGTCGGCAATAGCGCCTGTTCTTTTCCCATGACATATGATACTTTTGTGACTTTTTGAGTATGTTTGTTGCATAGCATTAGGAAAGATTTTTATGGTCCACACGTGCTGGGTGTTGTATGGGATGGCTGGGCTCAGTCCTGTTGACTTTGTGAAAGCAAAGCAAGGCAGCATGTGTATGTACTTTAAATATAGATTACTGTCTGTGGATGAGATGGTAGGAGCTGGTGGGGGTAAAACAGCTGATCCTTCATCCAGTTTTAAGACTCTAGTTTCAAAGTATTCAGCGTTATCTTTTTGTTTCTGTAAATAAACACGTGTGATTTCTGTAGAGCTTGACCTTCACAAAGGACAAGACAGAGGAAGAAATAGATGAGATCCACTCTGACTATCGTAAGTAATAGCAAGTTTCGCTTCATTTTGTTCTTAAATTCTCCTCCTTTTCGTTTGTACTTGCAGGTTCATTATCAGTTAGCTGGTTCTATACTTTGTTAAAACTTGGGCTTGCAGCATAAAAGGTGTGTTTAACTGAGCCAAAAATGTTTTTTCCATATTGTATTTGTATATTGTGATTCTGAAATCATACAGGGTTCCACAGTGCTTGTCACATTTTCTCCCTTCCTTCATACTCCTCTCCACAAACACTCATGTTTCTGCCTCCTCCCTGTCTGCTTTTCTACTTTCCCCTCCCATCCATCCCTGTGATTTTGAAGCAATCTCTTAGGAAGAACACTCTGCTCATTGGGTTGACCTCTTCCCCTCCATTCTGTGCCAGTGACTGGGATTCAGTGCAAACTGGGTGATTTTGTTTGTTTGTTTTGTTGTTGCTGTTTGTTTCATTTTTCACCCTGAGTCCTCTATGTTTGTGCAAGACACCAGGGCCTGTGTTGGCTATTAAATTTGCTTCTCCCCTGACAGAGTAACATACTTGTTCTGGGAAGTATAACTGAAATAAATACGTAAAGGAAAGAAGAGAATATTTAAAGTAGAGAAGAGAATTAAAAATAAGAAAAATACCACAGGGAGAGCTATAGTTCAGTGATACAGTTCTGCTTGGGGGTTTTTTGGTGGGTTTTGGGGGTGTGTGTTGTGAGTTGTGGTGGTGAGTTTTTGTTATTGCTTTTTTTTGGTTTAGTTTCCAGCAGAGAACTGGTTCCAGTTTAACTTGACCCAGGGAAAGTGCAGTATTTTAAACTTTCTCCTTACTGTGTGCTTAAACTTGAGAATAGTGTTTTCTGTCTCCGTGGACCCATCTAACCATCTTTATGGTTAGTTTAGAAGCAAACATCCTTGTGAGAGTTAAAGATTGCAGGACTTGTATCCTGTTGTAGTAATTTAGTACAGAAATGGCTAATGGAAACTGATTTTTACAGATGATTTCCCAACCCTTCTTTGTGTGTTTGTACATTGGGGTTTAAATAGAATTACTTTGTACTTAGCTCTCTAGTGGTGTTTTATTAGTCACAATTTCTTTCCTGTTGTTTTCCACTCATTTCGCTTCACCTGTGCTCTGCTTGCACCCTCAAACATGGTAGCTAGCCATGTAATGTTAAAACAGTATTCAGTAGATATTAAACTTCTCTGCTTTCAGCCACAGAGCAGCAAAGCAATGGACAACTTGTTCTGATTATACTTAAGGGTATTTAAATCTGCAATGCATTCATATTTCCTGTGTTTTCTTCCGTTGCTTCAGGCATATAAATTATTCCATAATGCAGCTAGATTTAGCCTTGTTGATTTTAGTTGTGTTTCTGTAAGGGCTAAATAAGGGCCTAAATCTTTAGTAATTTTTTCCCTTGCTTTTTGTTGCTGTTGCTGAGAATATATATATATTTTTAAGTGTACATGTACTGTTTGTGGTTTTTAATCTTAAGCATTCACCTCTAATTCCAAGTAACTGGTTAATAATTATTCTCTTGCCATGCAGAAATTTCTAGCAGTAAAATTAAATTACTCAAAAAGTAAAATAATTTTAAAAGTATTACTCCCAAGTTGGTTATTTTTCCATGCAAGGCTTTCATAGCTGTGTAAAGCACAAATCTGAAGCTCGGTGCTTTCAGGATGCTCTGCAGCTGAGCACATACCTATCTGTTACTGCTCTGCTCCTTAGCGTACTGTAAATGTGGAAGGCGAGTCTGAACAAAAGCTGTTGGAGGAAGGTACCTGAAATCACAGTCAGCTGTGAGCAGGCTTCTCATCCTTCTTCCCACTGATGAGGAACATTTGGGAGCAGGAAGGTGAAGGAGTGGCCATGGGCATGTGCTATTCAGTATAGTGCCTGCACAGTTTTTTGTAGGGCAGCACTGTCACCAGACATCCTCCACAAGAGACCCTCTTAACTCCTTGTTTTCACATTTTGGATGTGCACAAATTCCTCCTAAAGCTGGATCCCTGGTTGCATTCTTGTTGGAACCTTGCAAACAGTTGCATTATACGCCTGGGGTGAAGTGTGGAAACAGGAGGCCATCAGTCAGGTCCTTGCTTTCGTTTTCTTGACCTGTTATACACATTTGGAAACAAGAAGGTATTAGATGCCATCTTAATTTTTCAAAACTAGTATTTTATTAAGTTTATGTTATTAAAAGGATATGGCTTCAAAAGCAGCAAGGTCTTGATGTGAATAAATTAGCCTCAGGCAGCTTAATCTAGCACTTAAAAGAGAAAAAAAGAGGAAAAAGAGAAGATAGAAAAATGTTTTAGTTGGAACATATGGTTTTAAAATTAATAAAGTGATGACCAAAGGGGTCAGTGTTAACGACTGTCAGCAAATTATTTCCAATAAAAGCAATAGGGAAGAAATCATAAGCATGAAGAAAGAACTGGATATTGAAATTAGAGGACAGGAAGAGATTAAAAGAACTCTTATCAAATGCTGTTTTTTCAGTGTAGCACAGATAGACTTTAAAAAGCTTTATTAAACAATGTAGGGTTTTTTCCTTTTAATTTACTACAGTTGTACCCTAGGTCCCCAGTTCACGGCTGAATTCATGAATGAATTAACACTGGTGTAAGTTCTGAATTAAAAATATAAACCCAACCATATAAGTTTTGTTCTCTATTTGCCTCTGAAACACACCACACACTGGAAGATATGTAACAGCCTTGTTGAAGTCCGAGATAACAGAAGCTGTGATGGTGAAACTTATTTTTTCCTTCTGTACAGTTTTCCAAATCTTTCCAGTTTTCCAGGCTCTTGGAAAATTGCAGATTCCACTGTTGAGGTGGTTTTTGTTGTTTGTTTGATTTTTGGTTTTTTTTTTTCCCAATTTTGGTATGTGAAGTGTTCCTGAAGTACCAATTAGTATTTTGGCTTGATGAACCTGGGGATGGTTTACATGCTCACGGGAACCTCTGCTGGAATGATCGCCAGAGTCTGTGCCTGGAAGGTACGATAAAGTTCACTGTCCCCTGCAGTAGCTTCCTTCTACTTCATGGGAACTCAGTGCCACCCTGTTTGGTGTCAACCTCATTCTGCTCTTTTCATGGTCGGACCTCTATCTAAAGAGTTAAAAAATCTACAGGAAAAGAAATACATTTGATAAAAAAGTTGCTTTTTCTGCTTATAAAGCTTTCATTTTTCCATGTGATTCAGAGGCTTACTTACTTATGTCTTGCGTTTTAAATATTTGTAATTATATCTGTGGTTGTTTTATTATTGAAATGCCTGTAGTTTTATGAAATGTGCATGGTATGTCATCTCAGCACAGCAGTGATTTACAGCGTATCTGAATAGTGCCTTGTTTTGCCAGGAGATTTCATTTTTACTTGAAAAGCTTTGTAGTTACACCAGAACACAAAGCAACAACAAAAAGTGATCCTGGAAAAACTGAAGTGCCAAAGGAATTCGGTAATGAATGTGCAGCAGTTCAAACACGAGCATCTGGGACAAGAACTGTCCTTTTATTAAAGAACTTGTTGACCTTATGTGGCGTTTTCAGCTACTCAGGGCAAGGGAGTCAGTTTAGATCCATTTCCTTCTGTGGTGCAGAACTTGATATGATTTTTGTCTTGGCTTTCCTCCCCTCCCATCAGTGCAGCAGGACATAGATCAGGGTTAGATGTGCCATACTCCATGCAGTGCTCGGTGAGGGGTGTCCTCTCCTTCTAATGATGGCCGTGCCGAGTGGGACGCTGATTTGCTTTGCTGATTTTTGCTCTTGGCACTTGCGGGATGGGGATGAAGCTGGTGTGTGCACCCCCAGTACAATGGCTGCAGTGTCACAGGATAGGGGGAGAGTGGCCCAGTTTGCCCATCACTAGCCCTTGGCTCTCATTTGTCCTGAGCATTCCCTTTCACTTTTCTGCCCATCCTCTCTGCTCTGGTTTACCTTAGTCTTTCCTGCAAATATAACTTGGGCAGCAGGCATGTGGCTTCTACAGAACAGAGACTTTCAGTTATGTATATGCAAAGAAAGAAAAAGGGCTGTGTGCTGGCAGTGGGTTGTACAGTATGAGGTGTACGCATCTCGGGAGCTGTTTGTTTACTCCATCACTGTATTGCAATTGCCAGGAAGCTTTCCTTGCCAATGGCAGACGAGGGAGCATGTGGGCCCTAGCCACTGCACTGAGTCCTGCTCCCTGCAAGGATGGATTGGAAAATGCTCTAACTGGGAGCTCTGATGTCTCTGTGAGCTGCTTTACTGGGTACTGTTGTGAGAGGCAGCGTGGAGCCCACAAGGGCCGTGTGTGCTTTACTTCTCATGCTGTTACAGTTGCTTTGCCCCAAGGACATTTTGGATGTCCATTGGGCCTTCCTGCCTCTGACATGCCTTCCTGCCTC
The DNA here is from genome assembly GCA_026283785.1 of Coracopsis vasa. Classification (NCBI taxonomy): domain Eukaryota; kingdom Metazoa; phylum Chordata; class Aves; order Psittaciformes; family Psittacidae; genus Coracopsis; species Coracopsis vasa. The sequence continues at coordinate 17,361 of JANHGB010002087.1, read as the reverse complement.
ATGACATTACGAACGCTTTTTTGGTAGGCAAAAAATTGAGCTAAAGGTTTTAGCTGAAATGCTTTATTTGTTTCAAAAGAACAAATCTGTTTGTGAGAGTGGCTTTTGTTGAAAGTCCTTCCAAAGAAAGGAAACTCATGTTTGCTGCTTTCACCATAACATACCAGTATAAAGCCATGTGTATGGACTGGTGGGCTTCCATGCTGTACTAGCAGTGGGTAGCAACAGTCCAATATGCTTCTTCAGTAGAAGTTGCAGCATTCTGCAGGGAAAACAACATGTTCCCTTGGTGCCCAGGGTTAGGTAATCCACATTGTCTGACTAAGGAGACCGGGTGTTTTCCCAGCCTGCGTAAAGAATCTGAAGTATCTAGATTAAAAAACAACATTGCTTTGGCTGAATACCAGAGGATTGCTTAAAACATACGAAGTGGTTGAAAAGTGCAGGGTATTTGCAGTGTTAACTGTGATTTAGAGGACCTGAATCAAAACAGTGTAATAAGCATGACACAAAAGCTTTTGACATTGTTTTACTGCAGAAACGAGAGAAAAACCCCAGAGCAGCTTTAAAGCCATTCGCAGAGCAGTTGTGAGTTAGATTTTGCTCTTTCTCTCTAGCAGAGGGCTCCTCACAGAACTACCAAGCAAACACAGTTCTTCTGAGCAAAAATTAAGCTTTCATCTGTGTTAAGTGTTCTTGACTACTGGGTAACTTTGTAAAAGTACAGACACAGATTTTGATCGTTAATAGACTATGGAACATTCTGCAATGATGAGTTGGCTTTCGTTTGCTGTAATAAAAACGTTTTTAATTCAGAGTTTTGTGTTTATTTCTGTTCACATCCTTTTCACTTTTTATGGTGTGCCTTAAGAGTGCTGTGGCAATGATCTGTAATTCACTTGTCCATTTCAGGAATGAAACACAGAAGTGAATTTAAGTTTTTGGTGGATCAAGTAAATGATCGGTGGAAGAAAAGTGGTAAAGGGAAAACAGAAAGTGCTCAAAACAAAGAAGTCACTACTGCCAAAGACTTGCCAGCAGCCACAGGTTAGTAATGTTGTTTAATATAGTCCCCCTCTTCATTCCACACTAAGGAGTGGGGCTTTCCTGAAGAGAAATGTTCATTCCTCCTGTTGTTCTTCTCCTATAGTCCTTAAGGGGAAAAAAAAGGCATAAAAATCAAACAGACCCTAAAAAAATGACTGCTATTGATTTTAATGTGGTACATAAACACAACCCATAATAAATATATGGTTTGTTTGATTTTAATGGATCTGTATAGATGTGCTTTAGTTAGGTGCTTATTTTAATTACCTGGTTGAAATAGGACCTTAGGTTCCAGTCCGGATCTGCTGAAGTTGCTGAGAGTTGGCAGGTGGTGATCTGCATCTTTGAAATGAAGGTGATCATAGGGCTTGCTTGCTGGGTTTCAGCTTTTCTGTGTCACTAATATAATGGGGAGTTGGTAATTGGGAGCTGCAGAGATTATTTGTGTGGATTGGAACAAGCATTCATTTGTGCTGAGGTGCAAGCAGAAAAATACTTCGGCTTCTTTGAGACTGTTCATACAGTATGTTGTCTCTCTTTAACTCACTTCATTTTGTGTTTATATACTTCAACATAGTGAAAAGTGGGAATGCACAACTGCAGTTACTCAGTTCTTTATGAGTCAGGCACAACATCCAGTGTGTGTGTTTGTCATCCTCACTACCCACAGCATCAAAGAAATACCCACTTGTGCTATTAACTTGGTCCCTCGAGGCATCGTCAGTCGTGTTTGGTGTATGGTACTGGTTGCTTTGGCAGTGTACGTATATCTTTGAATGGGTGATTTAGAAGAGCATTTCTCAACCTAACTTGTGAATTTTCTTCTATTCAAGATACTGGGTTTTGGAGAGAATTCCATTGACTAGAATTGGATGCTCTGTTGTCTGTATCCTTGGGAAAATTTGGTATTTAGTTTGCATCAGCTCTCACAAATCACTGTTCTCCTGAGTTGAGCTGAACTAATCTTTGGCTATCCCTTTACTGTCTCCTCTAGCAGAACCCTCAGGAATAAAAAGAGGTGAAAATACCAATGTGGTAGTATGAATTTTATCCTTATCCTTTCATGCAGACCTTGATGTGACACATAATCCTTTCCATGTGAAGGGTAAAATGAGGAATCTCAAGGATAAAGTTTATCTCGTTTAACATAATTTACAATGATGTTCCTCTTCTATAGCAAAGACAGAAGCAATATATTATTAGATAATGATTTCTAGCTATGCTCTGTGGAGTGATTGGCTGCTAAGAGTTACTGAGTTTGTGTCTTCTGTGTAAGCTTTTTCTTCTTGTGCTGAACCACAGACTTTGAGAAGCTGAATTAAAGCCGTATAGTTTTTCCAAAAGAGTGCTCAGGTAGAAAAAAACCTTCATATCAGATGTATCATCCTGTACTGTGTTGACTTACTTACGTGATGCCACCTCTTCTGGTTCTGACAAACCTGCAGAACTTTCATTGCTTTTTATGCGCTGAGCTTTCAATAGTCTTTGAAGTTTCAGTTTTTAGTTTTATCCCAAATATCTGCATCTGTTTGACTGTTTGTAAACCATTTAAACAAAACAAAACAAAAAGAAGGTCTATGGGTAAAGGAACAGCTGCCTAAAGCCTGTTCCCCCCGCATTCCTTATTAACAGCAATTGCCTTTTTATCAAATGGGAAATTAAAAATACATGAAAGGAAGAAAACCAGCAGTGGTGTGATGACTTGCCATTCGAAACATCACTGCTGAGAACAGCAAAGGCTTTGTAGGCATTCCTTCCCCACTTGATTTGGGTTCTCATGGAAGCCGTGGAATTATACAGAATTAAAGCATACTTGTTTTGTTTTGTGCTTCTTTTTAACACCTGCATATCTTCCGTTACCCTCTACTGTAGTATTGGCTGACGTAACTTAAGCTTCTCTGTAAATCTTGCTCTGGTTTTGGTAATGTTTTAATCATCGGTTCCTGATTTACATCATCTTAGTGTTTCATTTCCAGTCTTTGTAACTTTTAACATAGGGCTTTGCTTTGCCTAAGGGGAAGCACCATCAGGATTTGATAAATATTTGTGATACAAAATGGTGCTCTTCTGGGTTGCATTATTGCACAGGGCCTGGGCTATTTTTAACCTGTTAATTTCAGAGATGTTTCATTAGGTGGACAACTGACTTGCTGTAATCTGCCAGTTGTTTTCAACAGACAAAAATATGCTCCTGGTATTTAATTATGCATTTCAGCGGAAGGGAAAGGGCAAACTGTGGCTGGATTCAAAGATTGTATAGCTTCTCTGCACTCTAATTGCAGTTCTGTTTGGCCATTTCTGTCAAAGTAATTTCTGGAGGGGTAGAAAAGTCAAAGTGGCTTGAGCAGGAATATAGCTTGGTTCATGAGGGTTTACGGAACACTTCTGTGGATGGCTATAATAAGGATTATTAATGAGATGAGTCTCAGTATGGTTTTAATGGCCTGTGCAACTTTCTAGTTAAATAATTCATTTGAAAACACTTGTGTGTGTGGTGTAAGGACAGTTTATCTTTACATCACGTAATTCCTAGTCTATGTTTTTTTTCTCCTTGGAGAGGTAGAAGGTACTGTTCATCTTTTTATAGGTAAAAACACTTGGCACAGGGGAATGGTTTTATGATTTGTCTTATGCGTTGTTTAGAAATCACTTTTCCCATTAAAAAATGGAAAAGTCAGTTAATCTGGATTGACACTGTCTATCTTAAGTGCATAAGGAAATAAGTCATAATGTTTCTCGTATTGAAAACAAGCCTATTGACTTGACGTGTATAACCTTAAAGTGAACAGGCTCCCTCATGCAGTGGATGAAGTGAACTGGTAGCAAGAAGCAGTGAACAGTGCTGTCTTGTTAAGTGTTTGCTAATTTCTGAAATGCAGTCTGATCTTAGGAAATGTGACAAATATCCTTACCCTTTATTTCTGTCCTTGTTTGTGTTTGAAGCTCATAACAATGAAATGTTTCTGTTTCAGTCTCTGGTTCTTAGAGGGTAGGGTTTGTTTTTTGTTGATTTGGGGCTTTTTTACTGTGCAGGAGAAGAAATTAAACCTTTGAAACTGAGAGTTTTGGGAAACAAGTAGGTGGGGATGGAACATTGGTATTTAAGTATATATATAAAACTTCATTTTTTATTAACATCTATCTTGATGCTGCAGAAATTTAAACAGTAGCATTTTGCTTTGTCATTCTTGCTAATCTCTGCCTTTCTTTTTGGTAGAACATAGGAAAGAGCATCACACAGGTTTTGTCCTTGGAAAAGACCAGATACTCAAACCACATACTCCTGATGACAAAAGAAGTGAATTTCCTTCCTTGGAGGAACGCCAGAGATCAGACTCTCCTACATTCTCACTGTCATCTGAATCAACAAGCAGGTTAGTGAAGAAGAGTCTCTTCTCCCTGGTTCATACTAGATTTGACCAAACATGGAAAAGCTTTGCCAGTAACCTCGAGCAATAGATGTATCCTACTTCATAGGATGGGTTTCTAAGATGTGGTTGCTGATTCACTCTCCTCTATGTTTCTGGCTGTTTAGTTACTTGAGGGATGGAGCTGAAATACATTCAGAGTTCACTTAATAGTTTTGTCATGTCTTGATAGAGGAGTGATAGTGTAACACTGAGTGGAATGTCTGTGGAATGAGGAGACCATTTGGTATTTTTCTTCCACTGCATCATCTTCCCTTCTGTTTCAAGTTTTATTTAGAGAGGTCTGAAAATTGATCTAGCCTAAAGTATTTTAATAGCTTTTTAAGTGGAGTATTGCTGTAAGAAATAGAGTTTAAATGCCCCATTGTTTGCAGTCAGTGGTAGAATGCCACTGAACCTTGAAGTCCTGACAGCCATTCACTTCTCTTCCTTCATGCATTTAGATTTGCCTCCTGAAACTGCCTTACTTGGTTTCAGAGAATGAAGGATCAAGGAAGGCTTTATAAGTAATGTATCCTTTTGATATTTCAAAGGGAATTTTCTTGGAAGGAGACTCAGCTGTTACTACTGATAAGGTCTCTCTAGTTTTTGAAGGTAGCATTTGTATCTGTTTAAGATATTTACTTCATGGATCATAATTTGCTATCTACTCAATTGTCAAAGATGGCAATGATGAATAGTGAGATAAACGTCCTATTGCAGTACTGGCTGCTGCGGCCCCAGCTGCTGGAGGAAAAGTGAAAAAGCAATTGAAAACAAATATAGAATAACTGACTCTTGATGTGTGTCTAAAAGCAAAAAAGCTGATCTTGAAAATAATCTTGCTATCTTGTTGATAACAGCAGTGAGTGGAGAAGGCACCCTTTGCAGGCCTGCAGTACTAGGAAGAAAAAGGTTTCCTATGTTTAGAAGTGGGAGATAATCAGAGGAAGTAACTGAAGGACAGCTGCTGAGCTAGTAGTAACATTTCTTCATTTCCCATCCATTACACCAATAGTATGTGCCTCTTCCCTTTTCTGGAAATATTAAGAATAATATAGTGGTTGGCTTCATCATTGTTTATTAAAAGAACAATTTAGTTGTCAAAGTTTAACAGAAACAAATTTTCTTCAATTCATTTTGGCTCACAAAGAGTTTTTAAAAGTCAGCATGGGGATTAAAGATACTGCCTTTCACAGAGGCAGATATTAAGCAGTGAATGAAAGCCTAGGAAGACATAGGGAAGAGGAGATAAGCTCAGGGGGATTATAGAGCACCAAATGTTAAATGTCTTTGCTTTACATGATCAGGTTTTGCTGCCTGTTTCCAGTTACTTGAACTGAATGAGAGCATATATTAAACATCTGTCTGTAAACAGCAGTATGGTGGCTGGGCAGATCACTTATGTGGAGACAGAAAGGGTCTTTGTGGCAGTTTCAAAGTATCATTACATTTTTGTTTAGCTTCACACTTGCATTATACCAATAAAGTCATTCCCCTCCTGAAGGCCTTTCCCCTCTTTCCTCTGTGTGTCTTTCTGCCTGAATTGTTACTGTAAAATTGAGAAACGTACTGTATTTGCTATCTGATACGTAACAAACCTATTAAGATTACTGATGCACTAGTTTTATCTAGGTTTCTCAGGATGTCATGTAAATGATGATAGTTTTTGCTTCCCTTTGATGCAGGTAACTGTTATCTCGGTAATTTCTTTACTTTTAAAATAGGGTCCAGTGCTCTGGACTTGTGAAGAGACTTGCTTCCTGATTTTAAACACTGAAGCCCTTTTAAACGTGGACCAAGAACTAAGCTCTAAACTGAAGGGGAGGTAGATGCACCCCTTAAAAGGCTCTTGCAGGCTTGCACTGCTCTGGGTTGTGACTTGAAGCTACTCCGCTCAGGATCTCAGTTGAAGAATGAAATGGGCCAGGGAAGACAACTCTTTAGTGCTCACTTAGAAGGGAAGAAGCTGTGGCTGTGGCTTTGGCTTTGTTTTATATGCCTGAAACCTTAGTTTTCCGGTTTGCAGCTTGGGCCATGGCTGATCTGGTGCTGACAGGCAGTTCCGAGGAATCCTGGCATTTGGTTTGTGGAGTGGTGGTGGGCAGGAGCCCAGGCAGGAGCTCTTCCCCAGGGCTAATACAGGCCCAGCTCGTGCAGATGTGTGCGAGATGTCATGTTTGTCAGGTGCAGGGATGATAGATGGGGCTGCTTTATCCTTGCTGTGCCTGCTGTTGTAGTTGCCCTACAGCTCTGATTGTTATTTTAGTTCCACAAAATAAACACCTTCAGCTCGGCTCTTCATCCCAAATTTAAGCCAGTATTCGTGTTCTTCCTTTATTTTACTGAATTTTTATTTTCTTTTTTAATTGCAGATTAACCTTTTGGTACTAAGGACCTTGGAAAATTTGGAGTTTTAATTTTAAAGCGTGAGTTCCTGAGTGGTAGAAAGGGCTTGTATTAGCTCATCATTGTATTAGCTCATTGAGAGCAGTGCTGAGGAGAAAGACTTGGGGGTGTTGGTTGATTAGCAGCTCAACATGATGTGGCAGTGTGTGCTTGCACCCCAGAAACCAACCATACTTTGGGCTGCATCACAAGCAGCATGATCAGCAGGTCTAAGGAGATGATTCTCCTCTTCTACTCCATTCTGGTGAGACCCCATCTGGAGTAGTGTCCCCCAGCACAAGAAGGACGTGGAACTGTTGGAGCAAGTCCAGAGAAGGCCACAAAGATGCTGAGGGCTGGAGCATCTCTGTTACGGAGACGGGCTGAGAGAGCTGTGCTTGTTCAGCCTGGGGAAGGCTTCAGGGAGACTTTAGAGCAGCTTCTAGTGCCTAAACAGGCTGACAAGAAACCTGGAGAGGGGCTTTTGGCAAGGGGGAATGGCTTTAAACTGAAAGAGAGGAGATTTAGATTAGATATAAGGAAGTTCTTCCCTATGAGGGTGCTGAAGTGCTGCCACAGGGTGCCCAGAGAAGCTGTGGCTGCCCCATCTCTGACAGTGTTCAAGGCCAGGTTGGATGGGGCTTGGAGGAACCTGGTCTGGTGGAAGGTGTCTCTGCCTGTGACAGGGGGCTGGAACTGGGTGAGCTTTAAGGTCCCTTCCAACCCAAACCAGTCTGTGATTCATCCAAGGTATCATTAAATCTCTGTTTCACTGCCAATGTGGTGTGTGGATGACATTATAAATGATTCTTCCAGTGGCCTTTGACATTAAAGTTAAACTTTTATTCTTTACCTTTTCTTTTCTGCAAACAGCAGTGTATATCAACTTAAAGTCTGGATGAAAGTGTATCTAAGGGACTGTAAGGAAGTTTGCTAGAGGGTATTAGCATGTGACAGTTACTAGTGATCTGAACGTGCTTTCATGAACCGAGTTGACAGATTCTGTTGGGAAGTGTGCATTTGTTTACGCTGTGCCTGCCTCAAGGCAGTTGTTTGTTCCTTCTTTTTGTGCATTCACTCTCTCCAAATGAAATGTTTCCGTAAACTTCTTGAATCAAATACAGAATCCCCCAGTTGTACAGACCAGTGGGTATGTATCACAGATACTTGGACAAGAAAGGGTTGGGATTGGAAGTCCAATCCAAATGATGGTCAGGGAAGGAATAGTTTACTCTTGGTTGTCTATAAGATAAAACACATGCTTAATAGCTCCCTGTGGTTTACTCTTAAATTCAGCTCCTGTGCAACAGGAACAAAATGATTAGAGTCTGCATAGAATTGTTTTTTAAGAATCTCTCTGGGATCTTCACTTTCCTCCTCTATGCACATCCCTGGTTTGTGTTGTGTGCTTTTCGTTTATTTTTCTTTACATACAGGGCAGTTTGCTTAACCTTAAAAACTAGCTACTGCACTGCTCAAGAAGTTAAAGGAAGTGGTGGGTTTTTTGGCTTTGTGGTGTGTGTGGCTGGTTGGGTTTTGTTGTATGTACCCCACTCTTCCAGTTGTGCATTAGACTCAACTGAGTGGCAGTTGGGCTCTGGAGTGTGCCTTGGGGCAGTACGTGCTGTAGATTCTCATCCTTTACATCCAACTCCCTGGTTTTATACTTCTCTCAACAAGAGGTGAAGCCAGCAATAATACAGTGAAAGCTTAGTTAAATTGACAAATGATGCCTTGTGATGATGCATGGGAGGCCCCTGTTGGCTGACAACTGTTCCTTGTTCCACACTGTACCTTTCTGAAGAGCACTCCCAAGTTTTCCTGTGTTTTCTGGGAAACAGGTTACAGGAATCGCCCCCATCCAAAAAGAGAGGGATGATGTGGGGTATACTTATGAGAAAGAATTAAATGTGCTTTTTGTCTTTACTGTTTCTGTTCCTGATAGCTGCTCTGCAAAAATCTGATGTCCTGGGCAATATCCCGCTCTTTGCTTGGCCCTTTGGGATGTGTGAGGTTCTGCCATGTCTGTGGACTAGCTTTGGGCTGCGGACCTCTGGGTGGTCAATGGTGGTTTGTACTCAGTGTGCTGCTTGCACATTCCTGGTGCAGTCAGAATGGACCTGAATTATGGCAGGATTTGCAGGGATTGGAGAAAGTAGGTTTAGTCATTTAAGCTGCATGAAAGTAAGAGATGTATTTTGTCACTCTGTGGTTACCATGGGGCTAATGTTTTGTTAATTGTAGCAAAATAAATATAACACAGATCAAAAAAGAATGATCTAGATTTTGAGGGTTTAAGTAGCATTGTGCTATTGTACCAAGTAATGGTTTTCTGAGGCTTGTATTTTATTTCTGATAATAAGAGGATATCCTTTGACAAGGGTAAAGGATTTTCACATTGAAGTGTCAAAACTTGAAATATATTAGGAAGTCCAGATCTGCTGTGTTTTTATGAAGAGAGCACTTCTAAATGGAGGGCTGATGCTATGATGGATTAAAAAAAGGATTTTGAGCAGTATATAGAATATAGCAAAATCTGGAAATATTTGCTTTGTAAAACGATGCTGCAAGTAAATTAGGGACGCTTTTCTCCTTCTCAAGGCCTTCTGTCTTTTGTCAGTCTTGTGTCAATATTTTCTAAGGAACAGTTGGTCAATGTTCTAAATTCATACATTGTACAGTAATCACTGTTGTACTGATATTATTCACAGTTGATACTTTAATTGAGAAAATGAAAGGTTTTACACCTGCTGGCAAAAAGATACGGGCCATGCACAGAGATTATAGTATTGACCCAAATGTGTTTGGTCACTTCATAAATTGATGATCCCACCATGGGAGCAAAATGTGCACAACAGATAAACACCCAAACAAAGCCATGACTTTTAGAGGATAATTTTTCAAAGCTATGAAGTCATACATAAAGCTCTCACAGAGCTTTAGTGCTCCATATAAATAGTCCTGTTGTGTCCTTTTACTTTCTGGGACTGAAGCCAAATTTTATGCAACTACTTAAACAATAGGAAACTTAGAAAAGAAGCTAGGAGGGACAATGATAAGATGGATAATGAACTGTGTAGAGGAAATATTCTATTAAAAGCATTTTATATAATAGGGATAATAGGTATTTAAACAAATTATTTTTCTTTAAAACTTTGTGTTAGAAGAAAATGTTTGTTCTTGATGACTAGAGTGGAGGACTTGCAACAGTAGACTATATATACTGTTGGCCTTGTTTGAGATACTAAGGTGTACACTGAAACACAGTGATTTAATTTTGAAATCCTGGTGGAGAAGTGCTGTATCTATAGCTTGCATAAATTTTTCTGCCATTGGAATGCACAGTGTGACTGCAGCTACTGCCAGGTTAGATTGATGCCCAAGTAAGGGGCCTCATTTGCAGTAAATGGGACTTCTTGGCATTAAGTTTAGGAGCTATTGATCACGATCAAAGATCTGGATCTAGCTAGTCACTTATTCTTGGATTTATGTGCTTTGCAGAGTTTGGGGTTTAGTTCATGAGCAGAAGGAGAGGTAGAAATAGGGAGCTGTGCTTCAATTAGTTTGCAGTTCACTGGATGGCAACAATCCTCTGAAAACCTCTTGGTAGACATCAGTTTGTCAATTGACAGAACGGAACGGTGGAAAGCTGCGCAAGCTTTTCCCTGGCAGTGGCTTCAGTCTGAGTTTAACAAAAGTGTGCTGATCCCTAGGCTAGCCATCACTGTCAAATGAGCGAAGTATATGAAAATGTGTTGATCAGGGGAATAACTGCCTTTTTCAGTACATTTTTGACTTAATAAATCTTAAAACTACTTTGGCTCAGAGATGATGTATATTCTGACGTTAGATAAGAGTTTTTATCTTTGATTTTTGGCCTCAAATATGGGTTCATTCTCGAAGGATGATGATACTTATCTGCTGTGTTATTGATTCATACCTTTCTTCTGAAAAATGTGAGCTGTAACAAATGGCCAGGAACTGTGAGACATGGTAAAGAGTGTCTTGGAGAAGTCATTTCAAACGGCAACAGCTGATGACCTCAGATGCATATGGGGAAAAGTGATTATATTGTGGTATGTACTCAGACGGGCATTGGTCCTTAGTCTAGAGGCATGGGGTCTGGACATCTCTTGCCATACTGCTGAGGAAAGCAGTTAAGATGGATCTAGCAGATCTTTTCCTTTTCTAAAAGCAGAGCCTCAAAGGTACAGTCTCGAGCTGCAGAGGAGGCCACTGAAAGCCAGGAAAGCCTAGAAAGAGTCAAAAAAAACAGTGGAACTTTCATAGGGTTTAGTGTAGACGAAAGCCGTCCATCGGGAGTTGTGGAGAAGGTCCAAGGCTGGCAAACCTTCTGTCCTCCAAAGAGAGGAAGATGAAGCTCAGTGGTGCCGGGGGCGCATGGTTTGAAGAGGAGGTAGTGGGAAGCCAGGGAAGCCTTCGTAGTAAACAATTAATCTTGGATGTTAGACAGGACTCATGGGCATTCCAGCAACAAGCTCATACTGTTTATCACAGGCAGGTCAAAGGGGAAGCAGGATTGCAAGGTGGAGAAAACCGTTTTTTCTCACTCCTTGTGGCTGGGCATTCACCTTCAAATGACATTGATAAAATGAGACAGGCTGTAATTCATTTCTAATGTCAGCATTGAGGAAAAAAAAATGCACGTGCACGTGCCAGAGCTCAGTACATAATGCATAGCAGCATGGGCTGATTAAAGGACCCTGTCTGGTCACCGTGAAGCCAAGAAGGAACTTAATCTGCCTTTAAAATAAACAAATTCAAAGAGACATTTGCTCCTTTCATTTTTAGAACGAGACATGTTATTCACACTTACGTCAGCCTTTTTCTCTCTATTTTAAGGTGATCTGTTTATCTTAATAAAAAGAAAGGGCTGGGATTGGAAGTCCAATCCAAATGATGGTCAGGGAAGGAATAGTTTAGTCTTGGTTGTCTATAAGCGCTCAGAAGAAACTAACTCTGCAGAAAAGTGAGGCAGAGTTGGGGAGTTGCCCAAGTCACTGGAGGTTACTGCACTTTCTCAACATGGAGACAGGAACAAGTCCAGGAAAAGAAATCTCTTCGCACCCTGTCACCTGCTCTGTCAGCCTGTTGCATCCTGAGCAGTTAAGTTTCAGAACTTTAATGGTTTTGCTATAAAAATGTACTCATCTGGAACTGATAAGTGAAATCTTAGGATAGAGCAATGACCTTTAGTAAAGAACAGAACAGAAAATCTCTTGTGGGAAATTGTTTCTGATTTGGAGGCTGAATAAAGTCTGAAGATGTGTTTTGCTTTGTCTGGCCTCAGTATAGGTAGATATCTATGGGATATTGAATGAGCAGAAAATACTGATGAAATGAATGAAACTATTCTAAATTCTGTGATCTCTTTGTTCCCCAGAGGCTAAAATGCATAGAAACAACATCTGTAATGAGGTAGCTGTTCCTTTTTTATTTAATTAATTTTCTTCAATTTAAGGGCTACTCATTCAATGATAAGAAGAGCCTAGGAGTTTTCTTTTAAAGTATGAATTCAGTTGGTGGTCAAAATTCCTTTTGCTTAGTTGAAAATGATTTTTATAATTGTTTAACTGTCTGGCATATTTAAGGAGGTTTGGTTGGTCGGTTGGTTTTTAATTTGCAAACAGTTTGTTTCCCCTGCACGTGGAAGACAGGTATATAATCACTTCAACTCAAAATCAAACAATTGCTCGGTCTTTGTAAAAGCAATGGATTTAGAGAGACTGGATGCAGAAAACTATTTCGTAGAGTGGTTGGCTTGAAACAATGGATTGTTTGAAGAAATTCCAAACCAAAGGGCTTTCAAGCTACAGCTGGAAAGTTCATAACCCTGCAGCTTGGTTTTGCACAGTTACGGTCATACATCCTCCATCTCTCAAGGCAATTACAGCGTAGGAGTTAATTTGGTTTGCTGGGGGACTGATCACTCGTGAGTCGATAGCCCATTCACGTCTACACGTATAGGCCAAGGTGGTAACTCACTGAAGGACATTTTGTGCTCTGTTTTAAAATAATTTGGTAGGCATAGACTGTGAATTACATTTGTAAATTATGAACTTGCATTATTGTTCTGAGCGTTAGCCAGATTTTTTCACTTCTATTGTTTTGCTTGTGACAAACGCAGTTGGTAATAAATGATAATAACACAAGCAAGTACATCATGTTCGGGCATCAGACCTGTTCTTTTTCTATTTTAGGGGACTAAAAGCATGCACATAGGCTCTTGTGTTGTACCCCTCTTTTTTTTTTTAAATGTGACTGGAACATTGGAATAGGATTCAGAAATATAATAACTCATTCCTTGGCATCCAGTTTGTGTATCCAAAATGAGGTTTTGGTGGACTTTAGAGAGTGAAAAAACAGGTTAGCAGTCAATTGTATTACCAGGTTGTAGCTGTACTGAACCGATGCTTTGAGGAGGATACAGTGATCCTCTTCCTTCCCCTTGACTGCATCCAGGGCTTCTTCACCTCTGTGCAGGCACTCACGTGTGGGGCTGGGCTCTGGGCAGTGCCTGCTGCTCTGCTGGTTGTTGGAACCAGTGGAGTAGTAATTGGTGCAGGATGAAACATTTTTCCCCTATAAATGCAGGCATTGCTTTTAATTTCAGATGACTTTGTTTCCATATTAAAACTGCTCTGTTGGGTAATGCTTGTAGTTTGGTAGATTTATTCAGCCATTCATGAAAATTCACAGGAAATCATCGAAGAGTTTCTAAAATTGTACATGAAACTTCTAATTCCGTTTTGTTCAAAATAATTTTTGCCATATGGCACCAGTTCTTTCTGTACATTTTTGGTATCTTTTTCCTTTTTATTTTTATGACTAAATGTGCATGTGTTGAAAGGCTTTTCTAATGTAATCTGTTGGCATTTTTCACCCTTCAAATCCTGTTGGTGGTTCTGTGGTTATCACCACAGTCACATCTGATGAATCCCTCTTCAGAGGGATGGACAGGCAGCAGGAGGAGACAAAATGGTAATGGATGAGACAATCCTGCCACCTTGTAAAAGCTGCATGCCATTTATTAATTTAAGAAAAGCTTGTTAAAAAACCAGCTATGTTTGCATGTGATTCTCAGTCTCCAGGTATGTCCTAGGAGCCGATGTTTTGTAATGCCATTACACTGAGGATGTGGAGATCTCTATGGCTGAATCCTAGCTCAACACAGGGCATCTTCAGATGGTGGAAGTGACGCTCTGTGAGGACATGCTGGCTGGTGTCTCTGGGAGAGATCCAGGCTGGTGAGAGGCACTGGGGACAGTGCCCTGCGCACGGAGAACACGCTGTGCAGGATGTGCTGGCCAGCAGGCTCGGGGACTGGGAGCCACCAACCGCGTCTGTGTGATTGGGAGAGCCCAGACTGACAGCGACAAACTGGCCTAGCGGGAGCAGCCAAGCTGACTGCCTGCAAGAGCTCTTGTACCCAGATGGCTCTCCATGAGAGATCAGGGTGCACCCAAACCATTCTGAATGTACCCTGCGCATTGTCAGCTGCCTGACAGCACCACCGGGGTGTAAATTCCTGCTCCTATTGGAGTTATTATCTTCTCTCTAATGGTGCAAGGTGTTATGAATATTCAGTGTTTTGGTGAACTCCTGTTCTCAAACATCTGTGAACCAGGTAAAGAGCCACGATGCTGGACTGCTGTCCTGCACATGGGGAATGGAAGTGGTGTACAAAACGGTTCTTGCTTTTTGAGTTGTAACTCCAACAGAGACAGTGCAAAGCAAAGACAATACTGAAATGGTACAAGTGGGCAGCAGACCATAACGCCCACCTTTTGAGGGGTGCTGGGGCCGAAGTGGGCAGTGAGACATTTCCACCTTCCATCCTCCCAGGGACTGGAAATGTGGCTTCACCTTTGAGAAGTGCCCACTAAACCACTGCATGGGTCTTCTACACAAAGACAGCCTCTATTATGAGACATGTTGTTTGTTAGAACTTGTTTTTTTGGCAGAAATGCCATTTATAAACCTCAGCAATCATCCATATTATGAAGATTCCACTTTGCCGCGCTGGAATCTGTCCTGTGAGAATGAGTATTTTTGGGCTGTTTTCCTTAATACGCGTTTAGAACAAACATATAATCTGTGTATAAAGTTACGACTTGGGGAATGTATTTTTACAGTTTATGTCTGCTGTCTTCTAACAAACAGAGCATTCATTTGATTGTAAAACCTTTTAAAGTCAATCCAAGAGAACTGGTATCTAACTGCTTGTCCCATGGTTTACACTAGAATCTCTTTCAACTGTTTGTGTAACATGCTTTGTGATGTAATTTCTGTAATGAGGTACAGACTGAGCTGACAGGCATCTTTTTGAAGGATAGCTTCCAGAAAACACTGTTTTCCCAGTTGTTAGTTGATTTCTGCAACCCTGCAATTTGGCATATACTTAAGAGCTTTGCTATAGTTTATGTCATGGAACCTGAACATGCAATAAAAGTTATTTATCAACATTTGACCTAAGAATTATGTTCACTTAATTCAGATTTTATTGAAATTTGACAAAAATTCGTATTTAAATTACAGGCTGAAATCATCTGTGGAATTGGTTTCTTTGAAACTTTGAGAAGAGATCTGACTAACACTGCTAAACTCGTACTTGTAGTTAAATATGTATGTGTGCGTACATGTCTGCATGTATCTACACACACAGATTCTTCCAATGTTGATGCGGTAGTGATAGCTGAATTTAATAACACCCTGACTTAAGCAGCCTCTGTGACTGAAATAATTTACATCTGTTTTATTTTCTCTTTCAGCTCCAGTTCGGACATTTTGAGAGATCTGGAAGAACTTGAGACACGTTCAACATCCTCTGATGAGTAAGTCAAATATGAGTGGTAAAGTCCTAGTGACTGATTTAGGTAGTAGTTTCCAGTCTGTGGAATACTACACATTTCTGTAGGGGAAGCAAATGCCTCTGAAGAGTCAGGTTCTTGGAGAATCTCCAGAGAATCATCACAATTTAGTCAGTATTTTTGGATCCCTGAATATAATACCTGGGTGCTCCAAGTTGAAAATCTGGGTCAGTTGACCAGTTGAAAATCATTGTTCTAAAGTATATTTGAATATGAATTTATGTTTAAAAAATAATAATGAGGGAACTGATTTTTGTGGAAAATTAAGAGAATCTGATCTTACTGTATTTAAAGTTGCATTGTTGTCACTCACATCTCTGTCAAATTGAACATGCTGGAATTGCAGCACCTGTTTGGATTTACTTCTTTTTGAAGAGAGAAGAGCACCTTCTTGTTTTTAAAATGTTAACATCTTATTTCTACTGTATAGTGGTAATATTTAAAATTTGGGTCTAGCTGTGCAAGGTTTTGTACAAAGAAATACTAAGAAACCATCCAAGGATTCCTGAAGTAACCGAATGAAATACATGAAGATGGAGAGGAAATACAGGGATCTGTGTGGGTGCCGAAGGTGCGCAGTTATAGTGAAATTTGGAATAGTGTAGTGTGATATCAACTAAAAGACTGTGTAGTTATACAAAGAAACAGTAGCAAAGACTAGTAGAGTCTGCAAAAGTAGTACAGTTTACCCTTGCAGCTGAAACTGGTTCAATCTGGGGTCTGTCTTTGAATATCACATCCATTTTGGTAGCTGATCTTAGCAGCGTGATGAGAACCATATTGTGTTTAATTCTTGTAGTCTGCTTTTTAAAGAGTATTTATGACACAATTTGTTATCTATTACATACATATGTGGTCAATATGTTGTGGCAGCTCCTAAAATTCCTGATTAATGATAGAATAGCATTTGAAATTCTCTTAAAATGTGTGGTTAGAAAACTTAGTGGATTTTAAAGGAGCTTTAACAGTAGGATTGGTAAGGCTTTGATTACATTGGTGTCAGAGGTAGAGTGCTTCACTGGAGAAAGTAATCACAGAGCCTTTCTTGTACAGGGAGGCATTGCTTTGGGAAGGTGTTTGCTGGAAGAACACTCACAAGTGTCTTTTATTTTGTAGTGCCTGCAAATGACCCCTTGAGAGGGGAAGTAAAGTAAAAAATACTTGGTTGCATGTGTTGTAGATGCCAGTCTCTTCTGCTGGTGATGATCTGCTGCTGCTGCCATGTATCAAGGAGCAAGCAGCCACAGCTCTCTCACAGGTATCTTTACATCTGCTGCAAGGTTTATACATGACTGATGAACTGGGTCATGGATCATGAGATAAAGGATCAACTAAAGTCCTTGGTAACCACCTCATTGCATAATTCAGTTACCTGTGAAGTATTATATCACAGCTGGCCGTTTCTCAGTGAGTTGAATAAAAACTGTAAGGATTTGTGGCTCTGAATTATGTTTAAGCAGGAAAGGGGGAACTGTGGCTACCAGAACTGGAGGACTTGCAAGTGAGGTGGGGGAGCATGGGGCTGGAAACTGTACCCCGCGGATGTTGTGGGGCTCTCCCCCAGCCCCACAACCGGCCCCACAACCGGCGCCTGCCCTCACACCCCAGACCCACAACCGGCGCCTTCC
>JANHGB010002080.1:0-14549 GCA_026283785.1 Coracopsis vasa | reverse complement strand
ACAGAGCCTTGTGTGACATGGTTTAGTGTGAGGTGTCCCTGCCCAAGGCAGGGGTGTTGTAACTAGATGATCTTAAGGTCCTTTCCAACCCTAACTGTTCTATGATTCTGTGATTCTACCTTCTCAACTGTCTATGTTTTAACTTCTCCTTATGTTGTATGGCTCTAACATACCTATCTTTCAAAACCAATTTCTTAATAAAACACACCAACGTCACAAAATTGTGCTCCAACTAACCCTGTATAACTCAGTCCTGGGGCTGAAGGTTATAGAGCAATTAGCCTTTTAAAGCAGATTATTTCAGCCTAACTCATTCTCTTGCATTTACCATATGTAAAAAATAGCACTTGTCATACCCTGTACTGTCACTATTATAATAAACCTTACAGGTTACAATTAGCTTTCTGCCTAGTTATTTCCCCCTGTGAAACAGTCACATGATGTTTTTCTTTAGATTCTAAACATATCACTGTAAGTCTAACCTTTACTTCACCAGATTATTGTCACATCTTCTGCCTGCAGGTCATACCCCATAACTGGAAAAATATTTCCTGCTGCTGAAACAGTTCATATTGTCATAAACCCTGTTAAGACAGACAAAAACACTAGACAAGATCAAGTGTCTTGAGTCCTCAGAACAATTAGATGTTGAATCTGTACAAGCAGTAGAAATTCGATAAGCAAACAGATCTTTTCAGACTCCCTGAAATTAAGCCATGAGCTTTATCTACTAATTGGGGCTAGAAGGAATGGCAGAGACATTTTTATACCCAACCTATATAACTCTCACTTGCAGCTAAGTGTTCAATTGAATTTCTTATTAACAGTCTCTAGAAATCAATTAATCAGTATCCAAGGCAACTTTATTATCTAAAGCAACTTCAATCCAATGCTTTCCCCCTCTTCTGAAAAAAATATCTAATTGTTTTTACAAACTCTCCATATTTTTTGCAATCTCACTTATAACCTTAAAAAATTCTACTCAGAATTTGAAATGTGTACCTTTTAAACTAAAAAGGAAAAAATATCTTGGTCTCTGCCATCAGATGTAGAGTCTCTAGAGCTATTTAATACCACTGCTAACTATCTATTGATATTGATACTTTCCTTTCAAAGGTCATGTTTTCAGTTGCTCAAAATTTTGGCAAACATCTACTGAGACGTATTTTTTCACTTGCTGGATGTCATGCTCATACAAGTGTGTCAGAAAATTTCACACAAAAGAGTTTAACAATTTCAAAGAAGAGAGAGACATGTTGCTTCACCTGTACATCCCTTCCGCAGCAGCTATACCTCCCAAAGGTTTCAGACATTTGGCATAACAATTCCCAGGCTGTCAAGACTCCCACTTCAGCATTTGCCTTATGTTTCAACCCTTGCTGCTTCTCCACTACTGCCTGAGCACCACTGAGGTCCAAGTCCCATGAGCAAGAGTATCACACCTTGTTTCCAAGGCAAATCACACACAGAGACAAATTAGGACCAGGAGTTGGGGAAGTCAGAGGGAGAGAAACTGGGAAATTGGCTGGAACAGAAAATATAGGCTGGACTCCAACATTAATCTTTCCCTTTATCTGTAGTCCTCTGGCCTTTTTAGTTACACAAATGGTAACTGGAGGTAATTCTATCATTTCTAAATTTGCTTTAGTACTAAATTATGCTGAATATTCACAATCTCATTATTGTGTGGCATGAAATATTCAGAAGCATTTAAACTTAAAAACATATCCATAACATGGAAATATAATGCAAACTAATAGCATACTGTATTCACCTGAGGATGTGCAAGTTAAGCAGGAGCAAAGTAAAACTTTTAAATATTGCTGGAACTGCGTTTTCAACTCAAAATTATTGAACTGCTTTAATATGTCCCTATATAGAAAATTAAAATCTTTTTACAAATGGTTCTTAAGCCTGTTGCCTTCAGCCTATTGTACTTACTACGGCCTCTGGCTTCCTTCATTCCGGTTGTGAAGCCCTTCCTCTAGCAGAATTTCCCATTCATATGCTAGAAGGCTTTTTCAGCTGGATGTTAACAGAGTACACAGAAAGGTACCAGCCAATTTCTTACAATATTTGTTCTAATCTTTATTCTCCCTTTCATATTATTTCTCCTCCTTCTGTTCTCTGCCTTCACAGAATTTTAAATCTTCATACAGCTCTCACTGTATTGATAATGTGGAGAAGTTATAAAGCATAAAATCCCTTTTCCCTAGCCTCATTCTACAAAAGAAAATATTGACTTAAAAACCTCTGCACCTAAAAAATCCCAAAGCAACAAACCAACGAACCCAAAAGAACCAAACAAAAACAACATTAAACCAACAAATGTACAGGAATCAGAGTTTGGGGTGGGGTTTGTTAGGTTTTTTTTTTTTTCAGTCTGGATACATTTTCCTTAAAATTTGTTTTCAGAGGTTTTAAGTCAACTTCAAATTATTAGCAGTACCTGGAAAGTTCAGAAATCACTTCCTTTCTTCTTACTCTCACTTCAGTGCTCGAGTTGTGAAGAACTATAGCTTGAGGGGGGAAAGCAACAGCATTGAACACTTTAAATCATGCAAATGTACAACAAAATCTCAAAAAATTGTTCTGTGTGCTGTCTTTTATTTTCTGCAAATACATATTTTTGTTGCTGTTGTCACTATCAAATATTTAGCACTTCGGTAATGTCTTGCGAACATTAGAAAATAAGCAGTATTAGCATACTTTACTTACTTGGAGTGGTTAAGAAGATGACCACCAGCTGAATATGAGCCAGCTTGTGCCCAGGTGGCCAAGAAGGCAACACCATTCTGGCTTGCATCAGATATAGTGTGGCAGCAGGATCAGGGAGATGATCCTCGCCCTGTACTGTGCACTGATGAGGCTGCACCTTGAATCCTGTGTTCAGTTTCAGGCTCCTCAGTACAAGAAAGACACTGAAATGGTGATGCATGCTCAAAGAAGAGCAATAAAGCTGGTGAAGGATCTAGAGCACAAGTCTTATGAGAAGCAGCTGATGGAACTGGGGTTGTTTAGCCTAGAGAAAAGGAGGCTGAGGGTAGCTCTCTACAGCTACCTGAAAGGAGGTTGGAGAGAGGTTGCACAAGAAGGTGTTTAGATTCAATATTAGGGAAAATTTCTTCACCGAAAGGGTTATCAAGCATTAGAACAGGCTGCCCTGGGATGTGGTTGAGTCACCATCCCTGGAGATACTAAAAGATGTGTAGACGTGTTAGTTAGGGACATGGTTTAGTGAGGTACTTGGCAGTGCCAAGTTAACAGATGGACTCAATGATCTTAAAGGCCTTTTCTAACCTTAATCATTCTACAGGTCTATGATTGCAAGAGCTAGTTGTGTACAAGGGCTGCAGCTGGGATCAGTAGTGCAGGCAGAACTTGGAGTTACTTGCTACCTGCTTTGCCTCACTGTACTTCATAGAAGGATGTTGCATGCTCTTCTGACATGTCTGTCTCCAACCCTGAGCCTACCCCTGGCACTGTAAATTCAACACCAGGCATATCTGTCCACCACTCCAGAATAAGTGCCTCAGACATGCACAGGGAAGAATAGATTTACCACATGTAACCCATAGAGCCCAATTTTACCGCACCTGTGATAGAGGTTGTTTCTGAGCACATTCAGTAAATCTCTGCTTGCACACATAAGACAGGGTTTCTTACTTTCCATGTCCTCCACTAACACTGATACAAGGTAATAATTACTTGAGGCTAGAACTTGCAGCCTGCAACGTAAAAGCACCTACATCACAGGCACCCTTTTCAAATCAACTCATCTGGACCCCCCCTGAAAGTTTATCCTTAGCACCTGTTGCTCTCCCAGCAGGATATAAGAAGAATTTTGAATAGTCATTAGTGGGATGGGTTGTTGATTTGTGGTTAGAAATGACTTTAAAGTGAAGAAATTTGGGTGGGGGTGGTTTTCTGAAGAGTTGTAAGGATGAAGGCTGATAACTAGGGTGAGAACATCAGAGCAAACAATTTTTTTGTTAAATTGTTGGGGTTTTTTTTAAAATGCTGTTTAAACATCTTTAAGACTTACAGAATTCTCTAAGTTGGTTTTTTTCATGTGTGTAGAGAAAGATAATACTGGTAGCATGTAGTTACTGTAAGTAGCTTCTCATGCTTTTTGCTGAGCTCTGGATAAGATAACATAAAAATTGTGGGGGTTTTTTTGATTTCTTTCTAGAATTCTGAGTGTCAATGTTTTTACAATGCAGAAGTGATTCTGTATGACTTATTTAAAGTCATGAAAGATGCCCTTGTCAGCTTTAGTTTTTCTTATTAAGCATTGCTTCTCTCATGTTTAATCTGCCTGTCCTTTAGGAAAAGGAAGGAGGATGTAAAAATGAAAAACTACTACCCAAACTTTCCAGAGCAATAATGCTATTCTGTGTTTGTTTATTTCAAAGTTTTTTATTATATTTAAGTGTAAATTCCATTAAAAGTGTGAAATTAGAACTATTTCTTTTTTCTTAGAGGGTGCTTTAACTAGTAGTTTTGCCTCCTTGTTATTTTTCTTTTTCCGAGGTACTATTTCAGGTCTCCACGTACTAATTATTGTGAGATATGAAATCATTAGGGCAGCTTTATTTGTAAAAGAAACTTTTTGCAATACCTGCATTTAAGATTATGTAGACAATAAATACGTAAGCAGATTGAGGGTGGGGAAAGAAGGTAAGGAGAGAAGGTTTAGAAAAATGCATTAGCTAGAGTTAGTTACAAATGGCCATTAGTCTAAACAGTCCCATCTGTCAGAGATTTGTAGTTATCATAGGAGAGGTATGTTTTAAGGAAGGATTTAAAAAAGGACAAGGTGGTATGATCTCCAGAATTACCACTGATGGATAAAATAGGCAAGGATCTAAAGCGAAAGGAGAGTTTTCAAGATTTCTGTACCTTTAAGGCCAAAAATTACACTGTGAGGTAATTAATTTGCTGCTGTTAATAGTTTGGAAGAATTTGCATGGGTTTCAACAGTGTTCTGTTCAACTTGTTTGCTTTCCCTTTCCACTTGTTGTGGTTTAATCCAGATGGCAACCAAGCCCACAGAGGTACTAGTCACTTTCCCCTCACCCCATGTCAAGATGTGGGGTAGAATCAGAAGAGAAAACTAATGGGTTGAGATAAAGAGTTTAATAAGTAAAGCAAAAGCCGTGCATGCAAGCAAAGCAAAACTAGGAATTCACTGCTTCCCAAGGACAGGCAGGTGTTCAGCCATCTCCAGGACAGCAGGGATCCATCAGTGTTAGCAATTAGTTGGGAAGACAAAATGTCACTACTCTGAACATTTCCCTCCCTGCTTCTTCCTCCAGCTTTATATGCTGAATATGAGGCCGTAAGGTATGGAATATCCCTTTGGTCAGCTGTTCTAGCTGTGTCTCCTCCCAACTCCTTGTGCACCTCCAGCCCACTTGCTGATGGGATAGGGTCAGGAGCAGAACAGGCCTTGGCTCTGTGCAAGCACTGCTCAGCAATAACTAAAACACTCCTGTGTTATCAGCAACGTTTTCAGCACAGATGCAAAACATAGCCCCATTCTAGCTGCTGTGGAAAAAATAACTCTATCCAAGCCACCAGCACAACAGCCAATTCTTCACCCTTCAGAGTTGTAATGAAATGAATTAATCATTTAGGAGGTGGATCTGTAGAAAGATGTTTATGTCATAGAATGCATTTGAAAACTCTAAGATGGCTTTGCTTAAAACCTCAAATGCATGGATAATGTTCCAGTAGACAGATGTCTTTATGATCTATTCAAAAATATTTGCTATTCATGCATAGAATTTTAAAGTTGTGTGTCAGGTTTGGGTTTTTGTTTTGGGTTTTTTTTTAATTCTGCCATCTTGCTGAGAACACAGCTCCTGTGTCCTTTGCTAAGTATCTTGTAGAGTTTAATTTTCTCTAGAGTTTGTTGCAGAACACTGCTTTTGGAAGCAGTTTCTACAGAAATAGATTTTTGGATTAAAAAAAGTGCAACAAAAGCATTCTTCAGAACAGGCTACAGAATTGAATGGTGTGCTTGAGGTAAGTGATACCATGAAAAAGTCCTCATGCTAAGAAGATTTTGAAAACTCCTTTAAGGAAAAATGTCAGCAATGAAAACCTGGCTAATCCAAAAAATATTCTGCTTTTCCCCTTTATATGTATGAGCTGCAATAATGTGTTTGCTTTAGGCAACTTAGATGCTGAAAAAGAGGAAACTGCATAACCTGACCTACTGAAAGTGGTAGCAGGGAGGGTGGGTGAGGAAAAGTGGGCAAAAGATCTATTTTAAAAGAAAACTAATGTTCGCTAATGGTGCAGCCCTATCTGCCAGAACAGTGTTCACTGTTGTTCTCTTCAGCTTCCGTTTTGACTGATTTTTATATTATTAAACCAGTGGTGTCCTCTGCAGTTCTGTAATCTTACCCTTTTAAATATTCTTGCAAGAAATTTAAGCAGTGATTATGTTATTGTGACCACAAAACACAGGTTAAGTATTAGAGAAACCGCAGATTCTGAAACTGAAACTTATCTGAAATAAAGAATATCACAG
Source organism: Coracopsis vasa (assembly GCA_026283785.1). NCBI lineage: Eukaryota > Metazoa > Chordata > Aves > Psittaciformes > Psittacidae > Coracopsis > Coracopsis vasa. The sequence goes on along the minus strand of JANHGB010002080.1, from coordinate 8,008 downwards.
CTGGGAAAATGTAATCATAAGTTTCTGACAATATTTCTATGCAGGAATTGCAAACTGTCCTTTGGTACACTCCAATCAAAGAAACAGCACTCTGCAGACTGTTTACAACAGCTTTTGAAATTCCACATTTCCAGGGAGTTTTATGTGGATTATGCCTGCTTAGTCAAGGCAAGTAGCCAATAAAACCTTTAGCAGTCTTTTGCAGTATATGCTATTAAGCAAAACTTGTACTAACTGTAGCTAGGTAACATGGGTATATATACGTACATATACTCGTGTGTGGGTGTGTTATAAATATGTTTATTAAATAATATCTTCAGCTAAGCTATACTTTTACTAGTTGTAGAGCCAAGACTGGGTTGTTAATGGCCTTGACACTTGCAGCATCAATTTGAATAGTTTCTGGAATCTTGAAAACATACAGTGATGGGACTCTACTGTGTCCCAGGGGAAGCTATTCCAGTGGTTAAGTGTTCTCACTGTAAAAATAAATTTCTTTTCTATGCTGAAGTGAAACATCTCCTGGTGTAGCTTGTACCTGTCATCCCTTGCCTTCTTCATGTGGCCCCCTGTGAAGGGACAGCCTCTGTTCTTTTTGTAGCTGTCTTTTAAATACTGCAATAGTGAGATGTGGTCCTGCCTGAGCCTTCTATTCTCCAAGAAGAAAAGACTTAACTCCTTCAGCCCTTCCTCATAGGGCAGGTCCTCCTAGGCCTTTGATCATCAAAAAGATGCTTGACTGGAATGGCATTTATACACAAGATTAGTACTTTTATAAAGCTTTTTTTATATATTGTAAGGAGATGGGGTCTTTTCAGCTTGGAGAGCCTGAAAAGCAGCCAGGAAGTGCAGAGATCAGACAGCCAGGCAGCAAGTGTAAGGGAAAGAAAAGCTTCCTAGGGCTTGAATGGGATACTTCACCGTTTCTCGCAACAGCTGGGCACTGGTGAGTTGGCTGACGTCAAGCTGGAGACAAGAACCTGCCTGTAAGGATAGAATACTGTTGTGGTTTAAACCCAGCTGGCAATCAAGAGCCATGCTGCTGCTTGCTCACCTCGCCCCTTCCTGGGCGGGATGGGGAGGAGAATCAAAAGAAAGTAAACCCCACAAGTTGAAATAACTACAGTTTAATAACTGAAGTATAATATAATACTAATAATAAGGGAAATAGGGAGAGAGAAATAAAACAAAAAGGTAAAAAAGAAGAAACCAAGAGTGATACACAATACATCTTCCCACCACCTGCTGACTGATGCCCATCCCCGAGTAGCGATCAGTCCTTCCTCACCAACTCCCACCAGTTTATATAATGGACAAGAAGTGCTATGGCATGGAATACCCCTTTGGCTAGTTTGGATCAGGTGTCCTGTCCTTGCCCTGTCCCAGCTTTTTGTGCTGCTTCTCACTAGCAAAGCATAACAGGCTGAAAAGTCCCTGATTAGGGTAAGCACTGCTTAATACACTGATGTTTCAGTGTTGCTATCAACATTATTCTCAGACTAAAGCCACAACACCAGCTACTAGGAGGAAAAATGAAAGCAGGACAAATAGGCACAGCCATGTATTTAAGTATTTTTCTTTCTAGCCTAGTCACCTCAAAATGTCTACCTTTTAAAAACATCTCTCTTGTTCATAGCCTAACAGAACATAGCTTTAACTTGAAAACCATTTTGTCATCTTGAAAAGATGCTTATGGTAGGTAGTTTAAGCCAATTTGTTCCAAGTTTCTTGCCAATTTCGAAGTGCAGGTATGATGAGAATGATGGAGGGGAAAAGACACTTGTATAATACACTTACCCAATTGTCTTACACAAGTAAATCAATAACTAGCTTACAAAAAGCTGTTGGGTTTTTTTTTGTTTGTTTGTTTTTAAATACAGGATAAGATGGTAGGTGTTTATGTTCAAAAGGAAAAAAAGGAAACTCTAGAGAAAATTATTACAAAGACAGTAAAAAATGGCTCAAAATCCTCTGGCTGGCTTTAAATGTTAAAAAAAAAAAAAAAAGCCCCTAATCTGAGGGAGGAGGAATCTCTTTACAAACCTACTGTCTTCTAACCCTTTAGGATATATTTAGTGTACACTTTCAGACTTTCCTGCAGCAAGGAAAGCTTGATTGCCTTTTAAAGACAAGAATTTTAATTTTCCTTTTAGGATCTTGGGCTTTAATTAAAAGCTCAATTAACCACAGACCACCAAAATCATGGCGCTTGGGCGTAATTCAGAGTAGTGTGTCTCCCCTGTGCTTTGCTTTGTTGTTGGTTTGTTTATTCTTTTAGCAAAAGTAAACCCTACTTCTGAAGTAATTAGTAGGTTTACTTGTCAGTCATGTAAGGGATTGGTTTCATGTAAGGATCCAGTACATGGATCCTTCATGTAAGGATCATGTACAGAAATTCATGCATTAGGGAATACCATATTAGGTAAAAGTATCTAAGATTATAAGATAAAGTCTAGGAAAAAGAAAATTAGAAATACCAAGCTTATTGGGAGTTCAAGCTCAGTTTTAGACTCTTGAATGCTTGATGATATCAATCTTATTGTTTACACATGTGATATGTTTGAAACTTCCTCTTTTGAAAAATAAGTTTCTAGGTTACTTGTATGACATCAGAAACTTGTGCTTTAAGAAATATCAAGTAAGTAATGATTCCATTACAGATTGGGAAAACACTGGAGATGTAGTACAAGATGATACAATAGAAAAAGTTTGAATTTCAATCTTTGCAACCAGACTTGGTTTGTATTAACAGAGTACTGTTATAACTTTCTAGTATCTCCTTTATTGTTTGTATGGTGTCTTATTTCTTTTAAATATACTGTTCTGAAGTTTTTCAAAGTATTGAACTTCTCACACTAAGAAGATAAATCTTGAACAGTAGTTCTTCCTGTGAAAAGAATGAAGAGGGTGTAAAGTCTTGTCAGATGGACAAGAGCCTCTTAAGCTCCTGACCATCAGCAGCCTTAAAGCTTCAAGCATCAAGAACGGTCCTGTCATCTGAAAACAGATTTAATTTTTTATCATGGTTTCCTTGGTAAGAGAAGCCTGTCTTTCTGGCTGCAAATCAGTCTGAAGTTACTTCTGACTGAGTTAGCAAATTCCAAACAAATTTGACAGCAGAATGAAAGCATCGAGTGGCCTTTTCTGCATTTCCTGACAAGGTGGACAGGAAAGAGTATCTATTTAGGACTGTCAAGGACAGAAAAGCTTTGACTTGAAGCTTATGCTTTACTAAATATTATGGAATACAAACTGAAGCTTAGATTTATGACATTTTTTCCTAGTTTCATCAGTTCCAGAACTTTGTTTCACAAGCTCTGGTGGTTTTGGTTTTCTTTGTTTCTTTGGATTTTTTGTTGTGTATGGTTTTGTTTGTATTTTTGTGATATATCATTTACAGATGGTATATTACTGTGAAAGCAGTACACTCACAATCTTCTGGAAGAGAAGCGGTGGATGGGTTTTCCCACTTTGCTTTCCTCTAGTAAATTGTGCAAAATAAGATGGAATGTTATGTTCAGTGGCACGTATAACACATGGTGGTTTATGCAGTCCTACTCTTACAGTTGCCCCATTTCAGGGTACTGTTGCAGCATACAACACAGCTCCAGCTTCCTTTTAAATAAATCAAATCACATTAGGAAAGGTGGACATCTAGATCCTGGGTGGCGCATGCTTGGGTACGGTTCCAAACCACACATGTTTATCTGTCTTGTAATGCAAGCAGAGTCAAAATGTACCTACAATTTTCATAGTTATATGAATTTATAGTTATTTTATTTTTTTTGAGGCAGATAACCCAGATAGTTAAAAAAAAAAAAAAAAAGTCCTGCTCCAAGTTGCTCTGAGTTTCCTTATATTTCCGCTGCAGTCAATGTGGGAAGATAACCAGATTAAGACACAGGAGAAAGATAGATAACCTGCTTCAAGTAAATAATTTGCTCTAACTATTCAATTAACTTTGACAACTAATTTTAGTAGATTTAAGTCTTTTCCTGCTTGTCTGACAATTACACTGAGGATTTAGCAGATATTTTATAAACCTTTGAAAATCTAGTTACAAAAATGTCTGTGCAAGCCTTTCAAGGGTACTGCTATAATGGAGTATATCTGAAATATATGGGACTTCTGGGCAATTTCTGCAGCCATACTTGTAGTCCTACTCAGGATTGCGTTTAAACTGCATGGCTGGGGTAGTGCTTCAAAAGGTGGGGAGGTAAGAAGTTGTGGGTTTTTTTCTCTTGGTATACTGATCTAATCAATAGCAGGCTTCAACTTCTTTGAAAAGAGGTAACACGAGGACATAGGGTTCATTTGCAGCGCTTATCAAACACTGGGGAAAACAGTGTTTGGTACCCAGATTTTCTGTTCTCAGCAGTAGGATGCTGTACTGCATGTTTGTACTGGTAATGTCTAGTGAAATACTAAAAACGTAAGGGGAGGAAAAATACAGAGGTCATTTCTTTGTGGTAGAAACTCTTGTGTTTTAATACATTCTAAGCTCCTTCTTCCTTGACAAAATGAATTTAAAACTAAAAATAGGTTTGAATTCAATTGTACTCTTTCCTATCTCTGGTGGGAACACCCGCATGTCTAGCAGGGTTAATAGAAGTGAGTATACTTCCTTATTCACTGTGTGAGCATCATGGGTTTGCCATCTTCAGAAGCATCTTGCTTCCTATTCTATTCATAAGATCTAAAGCTGGAAACACTCCCAAGCCAAAGAAGGTTTCTGACTTTGGGGACTTCTCATGCAAGGAACTAGGACATTATAAAAGCACTGTGCTTCTGAGGGTGTTCTGCTTTGAAAAGTTATGTCCTTGACTCCACATGAGGATTCAGTGTGAATCTGAACCTTTCCTGGCATCTTTTCCTATAGCTCCTTAAAGGGTGGGGAATCTATGTAATTTGTCATAGCAAAGAAAGCTGCAGAATCCTTGTATATGCTTAAAACCTGCTGTTATATCTCTAGGTGAAATGGCAGGTGATCCCTTGAAAGCAACATCTCTCTCTGCCCTGCTGCTGATGTGGTCTTTTATATAGTGGAAGAGAGAAAAAAAAAACAGTAGCTAACAAGTATAAATGTGCAGTTTAAAGTAGCAACCTGCAATGCTTCACCCTCAGTTCTGCATTCTTACAGCACTCAGCCATCAAGATGCTTCTCACCAGCATGCAGCTTCTTTCGGATAGGGAAACTGATAGTGACAGAGGTGAGTGAGGAAGTCTTGAGATGAAATTAATAAAATCCCTGCTTCTATTAAAAAAGGCAGGAGAGAGGAAAATTGAAAACATATTAATTGAAAAAGATGAAAGAGGTTGGGAAGGAAAACGGAGAAAACTGCCACCTTTTAGCCACACGTAATAAAGGGGTTCAAAGGACTCAAGAGGTCCAACAATGAACAACAATTCTTGACAAAAAGCAATGAACTAACAATTAAATATTAGAATTTGTGGTAAGAGTAGTCTAAGCTCTGTAAATATTAATAATCCTTGTATGTATGAGTGATACCTATGGTCATTTGCATAATGTTAGCAAGGATTCTGGAATAAGGCCTTAAAGTATTTAACTTTGGGGAAGTTAAGTATTTGCAGCTACAGTGTACCAGTGTTAGCAGCAATAATAACATTTGAGGTTTTTATTACTGTAGTTGTTCTTATATTGACAGTATTTTCCTTGTTGCCTGCCCCAAGCCCTGCATGTCATTGCCTTTTGCGTTATGACCAAGTCCTAACAAAGAATTTTTCATTTCCAGAATAAGCAGAACAAGAGTAGCCTGCACACTCACCAGCAGCCTAATAAAGTATTTAGTACTGAAGGAGGTGGTAGAAGCAGTAAAAGACCTGTAGGAGTAAAACTACATAAAAGCACCTCAAATTTACCTCAAAGCACATTTCACTGGGGTGTGGGTTTTCAGAAGAATATAAAATTAGCTTGTACAGTTGGCTTCTGGAGAAGTCTGCTTAGCTACAGAGCTCAATTCTAATGCACAGTAGAGAAGAGGGGAAGAGGACAAAGACCTCAAGCAGAGGGCTAGAAGATGGATAAGCTGATGAGAGAATATTGCTTTGAAGAAGTAGGTTAGCAAAAGGACATTGTCAACCTTTCAGTAGGTTACAATTTTGCTACATTTCACATGCTGCATGCAGATTGTGCTAAAGCCCTTACGGAAATAAAAGTACACTTGCATGTCCTGTACCCTGTGCTCTTACTCTTCGAGGAGTGACTGGGGGTCATAGTACTTGCTGGCATCAGCAGGTATAGCTTGCTCGGAGTCACTGGAGCTGAACACCCACTTCTGGCAGCAGCAGCGTGTCCTTGTATATTCTTTTTCCCCCCCTTACAGCATTTCAAAGTGTTACTATTGAGAATATACATTCAATAAAGAAGATAATACAGTATATAAAAGTCTGGATATATTATCCACTTCTTTCTGTTTGTGGATTGTTTAGCACCTGAGATGGAATAATATACTTAAGGCAAAGAAAACCATGCTTTTTTCCTCTCAGAAAATAATTTTCTAAATGCACTAGAACAAGAGGCTTGCTTTCCTTCTGAGTAGAATAAACTCCTTTTTTGTCTGAATGAATCATTTTCATCTTCCCATTACTGTGATTTCAGCTCTGTAGAAGCATGACTCCTGTGGATGGCAACAGGGATTATCTAGTGATTATTGCATAGAGGTGCATGCATAGAATAATTCAACACCATCATCAAGTGCAGATGCTACAGAAGCACAGCTTCTTGCTTTAATTTTTTTTTTACCTCCTCACTTTCCTTTCTTTCTTCCAAGCTATTGTCTGTGTTTGAGCTTACCAGTGACTGTATCCAGTTTAGACTGGGGAGTGTGGAATAGCCACAAAGAAAAAAATTCTAAAGTAACTAACAATCGTCTTGGATATGTAATGCTGACTGCCCCAGACTGTACCTCCAGTGGTATACATGGCTGATTGTGGAACATTTAGGGATGTCTTCGGTTTGGGATATAGGTCTGTAGATTCTTTTTTATTTCTTTTTTTTCAGGTAGAGGGGGAAGGTGGCTGTCTTGTTTGTGGTTTTGGGGTTGGTTGAGGGTTTTTTGTTGTTTATTTTAGTGGTCTCCCTTCTTCCTCCTCTGTCCTGAGAAAGCAAAAACCCAGACACCTACTCAAAGAATGACCTGAAGATCAGGAGAAGGAAGGAGAGGCTTTTGCAACCAGCGCAAGAAGGAGGTATTGCATGGAAAACAGCCCCTCTGAGGTTGCTCACACTCCCTCTCATGCTGTTGATCTGAGTAATAGTGCCTCCCATCTTTAAGTAAGTACAGTACTATCTTAAACTTGGTCTCAGAAATGCTGCTGGCTAAAGGCTCCTTGGCAGTACAGGCAATGCTGATATGTCTCAAAGACAGGACAAAATACAGTTTTATAGAAACAAGAAAATAAGTTCTTGGAACAAGGAAGAGGCTCCTTGGGCACAAGGAAGAAGGGGCAGAAGGCTAGGAGAAAGTATGAGACATGAGCAGCTGGAATTATGAAGGCTGTAGTTTGAGAATAAAGCAAGAAGTGGTTAGTATGGATACCACTTCATAGATGGAAAAGGGTGGAGAAGAATGAGTGAAGCTATAAACAGGTAAAAGGACATTAGGGAAGAGCAGTTCTTGCCACACTGCCTTTAGAGGAACAGGCTTCTGTTTTATGTCCTATTTTTGGGCAACTGTCTTCTCTTCCTGGGTGCTGCTCTATAACAGTACAGGAACTGAGATAAACTTTTGGTACGAGATCTGTGCAAGTGATCATAATGAACTGCAGATGTTCTGGAAATACTACAAGAAGCTTTGAGACTAACAGGAATGTCTGGAACATAGGATGAACTATGGAGTTCACAAAATAAAAACTATCTTTGAATGGAGTTAGAATCATAGAATCATAGAATACTTAGGGTTAGAAAGGATCTTAAGATCATCTAGTTACAACACCCCTGCCTTGGGCAGGGACACCTCACACTAAACCATGTCACACAAGGCTCTGT
>JANHGB010002065.1:0-25885 GCA_026283785.1 Coracopsis vasa | reverse complement strand
CTATCTGTCTGTAGAGTGCTTCATCCACAGATTCCTCTTGATCAGGCGGTCTGTAGCAGATCCCCACAATAATGTCCTCCGTAGCTGTTCTTCCTTTAACCCTGACCCACAGACTCTCTGTTGACTGCTCACCTGCCCCCAGACAGAGTTCCATACTCTCCAGGCTATCCTTAACATAAATAGCAACTCCCCCTCCCTGTCTGAAGGGCCTGTCTTTCCTAAAGAGCCTGTAACCTTCCATTCCAACATTCCAGTCATAGGAGCCATCCCACCATGTCTCTGTGATGCCTATTATATCATACCCTCGTAGACGTGCACACATTTCCAATTCCTCTTGTTTGTTCCCCATGCTACGGGCATCAGTATAGAGGCATCTGAGACGAGCTCCAAATGAAGCCAGCTCATTGGCTGGAGCGGCTGGAATATCTCTACATTCCTCCAAGCATATTTTATAGGTGCTGGCAACTGGCTGGGTGTGTTGGGATGGAATGATGCCCCCCCTCCCCCAACACATCTAGTTTAAAGCATCCTTGACCAGTCTGGCAAGCCTCCCACTAAAACCGCTCTTTCCCTTCTTTGTCAGACCAGCTCCACCAGCCCCCAGTACACCTGGCCTACTAAACTGCACTCCCTGTTCAAGATACCCAAACACCTGACTATGACACCACCCTTTTAACCATTTATTAACCTGGACAATCCTCCTAGCCTTTTTAGGGTCACTGAAGTATTAGTTGAGCTCCGAAGAGAGGCTACACAGTAGAGTAGCGTGTATGTGTAAATATTGAGTTATGCCTGAAATGTAATGTGGCAAAAAACAGTCTTTCAAAAATCCCAGAGGGCTTTTTTGCGTTACTACTAGTGTTGCTAAATCTACCACATCCTTAGCTGAAAAAAGTGGATGAGCTTAGGGCTTAAATTTGTCCTTCAGTATCTTCAGCAAAGATCATATATATTATAAATAAGGATCTCTATTTAACACAGTGTCAGACTGGGTTTGTGAATTTGTAGCTAAAAGCTGGATTTCATTAATTATATAGTCACAGCAGAATTTTAATAAAGAAAACGTACAGCTGAAGAGTGACCAGCAAATTTGACAACAGTGTCCTGAGGAATACATGCTGGATATTTATCTTTCTTTTAATGCATCATCCTTATCTTAACTTCCTGACAAAATAATGATGAAAATGGTCTCATAATGAGATCTCCCCAGTTGTCTTGGAACTTCTTGATTGACTTTTTTAGGCAATAGGACTCTGATTGTCTAATCTAAATCTAAAAGAAGAGAATATTTCCAATCAGCCTAGTCCAACAAGAACTTTACATTACAAACAAAAAAAAAGAGTTCATCAGTATCACAATGTTATAACAGTGTTTAAACAACTCAGAAGTGTAGCCTCTTGTTATGTTTCGTTCCTTTTGAAAAATAATTTTCTGTTCTTCTGAAAGAGAGAACCACAAAATTTCAAGGGATTTTGTCATTTTTTTCACTTCTACATTGCTCCCCACGGTAGAAAATGTAAACACTGAATTTCACTTTATGCATAGAGCATTTAGAATATTTTTACTTTTGCCATCTGACTATACATGCCTTTAAGAAGCTACTTTATTTAGATACCTCTCTGCTTCTAAAATACCCCAGTACGAAGCTCACATATCCTTGTATGTGACAGTTCCCAGCAGCTTCTCATGATGAATTTTGTTATTTTAATGTTATTTGTTATTTTAATGTTATTTTAAAAACACTTTGTCTCAATTAACTGTATTAAACACTACAGTGATTCTCGCACTAAGAATAACAGTGAAACTATTAACTTTTTTACCTCATCCTAACAATCTAAAAGCTAAAGTTTTAAGAAACATTTATGAAATATTTATTCTTAGTCAAGTTCAAGCACAATCATTTTTGAACACTTAACACTAACAATATTTCACATCATAATCCCTTTTCTGGAAAATCAAGCAGACAATCTCTGTTGGTGACTTCAAAGGTCTTTAAATCTGATCCTTGTAAGAAGAAAGATAGGTACTTTTGCTAGTGGTAGACCACCAGGGACAAGCATGTTCATTCAGTATTCTGACTCAGCCAAGCTCTTAAAACATTGTGCCTCTGTAATGCAATGAGGTAGTTCCTTTTGGTTTTTTTCATAACATCATATAGTAACTTGGTTCTGTTCTTTAACTAGCTATGTAATTTATAATTTGAAAGATATGTGATATATATGAATGTTTATTGATGTATGATTGTGAGTTATATGGATGTTTATGAGCCACATGTACAACACACCCTGAGCCGCAAATTGAAGTGATGACATTTGACCAAGCAATAACAAGGCATTTTTTGTTAATCAATGTTGGGAATATTTACTGGTTTGAAACACGTCTTTGAAGTTCAAGTTCTTTTGCTGAAAATGCTTTTTTTAAACCTGAAGCTACATTATCTATTCTAGAGTGTGTATGCTGCTCAGTTCTATGAGAGTGGTACTTGCCCTCGATGAGTTCGCACTATTGAACTTAATACCACCAACAGCTGATTAAGGCTAATTGCCTTAGATATTTCCTTAGCTACGTAAAACTCAGAATATAATATTCCTGCTGAAAGCAGCATTGTGGGGTTTTTTTCTTTCTGTGTCGATCCACTGTGAAAACTACTAGAAACTAACCAGTAACGCCTACAGTGTTACTTCTAAGAACTAGGTTTATTGGTAAATTGGAAAAAAAAAAATTACCAGGACTTTGAAAAGCATGTACTTTTCTGTCTCCTTGATATTTTCTTCCAACACAGTAATGATTTAGGTAAATTAAAGTTCTTCTGAAAGACAACTGAAACCAACTGAATTCTTTTGCTGTGCCTCTGATATACTGTTATGCCTCAGAGTTTATTATACTTTAATTTCTAGATATTATGGTTTCTACCTATAAGCATTCCATATGTTTGGTACAGAGCCTTGCATTAAATCTATTCTGATAGATGAATGCTGAGCTGTGAAATCTGAGAAAATAAACTCAATTAACTTTGAAAATCTCCATTTCAAAAATAATATATGGCTCCTTTGTACTCTTTTTGAGACAGAAGGTAAACTATGTGGGATGGAAAGGTGAATATCCTGAGATTAGTTTAGCATGCTGTGAAAGAGGCTGATGTGAGAGAAAAAAAAAAAAAGTGGACTATATATATTTAATAGACAGCATTTCTAAAAAACCGAAATGCTGAAATGATTAATACACAGTATGTCTATATACTTGAGTTCAGAAAAATGGTCTAATGAAATATCCGTGAAGCATATGAGTATTCTTTGAAGTACTGTTTAGTGATCCACACCGTCTGTTAGTGTTCTGTTGTTTGGAATACACAGGAAAATTTTCTTTTGCTTAAATCAACAGACATAGATTATGACAAATGTCATGATTTCAGCCTGGGGGAATAGCAGTAAAGAAATGTATATTTAATAGTGGGAAATGCTGTATATTACCAGCCTACTTATACACAACTCTTTTTTTTTTTTACTCATAAATTCAACATAATATTTCAATATTGATATGTATACATACTTTATATACTTGAGAGTCCCTATATGCAATTTTTATTTGTATAATGCACACAGAGACACATGTATGTATTCATATATATTTGTATATAGCCATTTTTTCCCTGGTATATTGATTATTCTAAACTCCATCAACTTTATGTCAGACTAATTTCACTGATGTCAGTAGTCACTTCTTATTTATATACTGCCACTAACAGGAAGACCCATATTTATACAAGAAGACAAGATTTAAGTGTATGAAAGACACAGGACTTCAGAGTCCTGATTTTAGATTTATAGTAATAACAGTTTAATTTTCAAAATGCACCAAGTGAATGTTAAGTATTTTTTTATTCTTAGGACTGAAAAACTTTAGTTATCCTCCAGCTTCTCAGGATTGTCCATCTTGTTGTACAGCTCGATCTTTATGTTATTACCTGTGCAGTGACAATTTATAACAGTTGAGAACTTGTTCAATTTTTCTTTTCTCTTTTCTCTGAAGTGATGGCAACCAACACTTCAAAATAAAAATGCTGTAATTGTGTCAAGAATCCACTGGCTAAAATAAACGTCTATAACTTCAAATATTTTTGTTTCTCTCAAAAATTTTTTCTGTGGCTAAATTGTATCTTGATGTTAAACTTCAGATTTGAAATTTTTAGCAAAATGTAATTAATATTTAAATTGGCAATACTCAGGAATCTTCATTGCTACTTCTAGCTAAGTGTTCAGAAATCATATTGTATTATAAATGTAAACCTTTTGTCCCCCAAAACAGGATATGAACAAGCTCTTTATTTAATTCTAATAACTTTCCTACACTTGGACATAATATTAGTTCTACCTTCAGGCTATCAGAAAAAACTACTTTCATACATATTTTCTTGCAGACATGAGACTGCCTAAAGCAAAGCATTACTGGCAAAGCAATAAAAAGGAGGTACCTATAGGTGTTTACTGCAACAATATAAGGAAGATGAAAATGTGCAGCAGTAATATTAACAAAAGCATGAAAGGAAAAAAGTCCACAGTGATTTCATAAGTATGAATTTTATGTTTATTACATATTTACTAAATGCAAAATTATCTGCTGCTGTTCATAAAACATCTGACCTTAGAAATACTTTTCCTGCTCACAGCACCATAACATTGGAACAGACAACCTCTATATTTTAAACAGCATTCACACTGTTCTTGAGAGACCTCTTCAGAAGGCAACAGTCTGAGTGTGGATGCTATAGTAGCAATCACGTCAGGAGAGCATATCCTAGTTTGTTAGTGTTTTGTGGATTGGAAGTCTGAATGTAGGTGTTAACATCAACTATTTTTTTTTTTCCCCATTCTGAAAAACACTCCCATCTATTTATCTATTTTAAGTATCCACTGACTTCCTTTCCTCAGCCTCACTGGACAGAAAATAGTTGTATATGTTTTGAAAGTAAGTTGCCAGAACAAACTCAGACATTTTATTAAGCTCTTAGAAGTGCTTTTCTATTAATTTATTCTACTTAAAAAGAAAACACAAAACACTTCTTGATTTATCATGGAAAGAGGAATTTATTTTAGTTAATTTTCTTGTTTAGCTTAACTAGTCAGTGTATAAGAATGTGATGCCTGGAAATGCACTAACCATGTAGTGATGCCGAAGTCACCCAGCAGATGTTAAAAAAAAAAAGGAAAAAACCTGATATTTCAACCTCAGCCTGACACAGACAGTGAAACTTACATTAAGATCACCTGTGTCTCCCAGTGCCGCAATAAAGAATACCTGCTTGTCAACTTGAAAACTTTATTGGTGAGTTCCTGAAGTTTTCTCCGAATCACTTTATACTTTTGGTTACTTGGCTTTGATCTTTAAATAAATAACAAACCAAGAGGCTGCAGTTCTGTAAAGGTAGGGTAGAAAGGCTAAAGTATCATTCATGCTGCTTCCAAGTTTATACTGTAATTTTTGATATTTAAAAGTAAAGAAATATGCTATTACTTTTAGACACATATGGAAGACACTGAGTCCTGTTTGGTTTTTTTGTTTGTTTGTTTGTTTGTGTGTGACTGTCAGATCAAGTAGCTGGCAACTCATTCTAGATTGACTCCAAAACTAGAGCTAACTGAAAGAAAACAGTTCCTGAAAACAATTCTTTAGTAAAGAAAAAAGCCAAGAAGTAAGCAGTCCTAAAAATGGAATTTAAATTCAGTAACTGCTTCACTCAGCTTGGTGTCATCCGCAAATGGCTGAGGGTGCACTCAATCCCACATATATGTTAAGTAATACTTGTCCAGAGACACCACTCATCACTGGTCTCCACACAGACACAGAGCCATTAACCACAACTCTTTAGGTACAATCATCCAGCCAATATCTTATTCACCAAGTAGTCAATCCATCAAATCCACAACTGTCACAAGTTGAGCAACAGCCCTGCCCCACCTACAGACTTTGTAAAGGAGAGATAAGCTTGCTTCCAACCCTGAGGTGACTTACTCAGCCACCTCATGAGACAAAGGAGAATGGATCCTTGTCTCTGTTTGGGACAGTAGCAGAAGTGCCTGAGGAGTGCCCCTGCATAACAGGTACAGTGCCTTGCAGCTGGAGAATGAAGAGAAAGAGAGTAAAAGGCTATAACCAGAAAAGGCTGGCCGTGCAAAGTTGGTGCAACTACTCACCCACGTTAGAACCAGTGCAATCAGAACAGTATGTAGAGTGTAAATAGCTGGAGACTCCTTGCTGAGAAGCATCAAAGTGCCTATTTGTTTGCAGCTGCCTGCTAAGAGCTCACATACATCTCACAGAGAAGCTGCTGAGTCTGGTAAAACCTGCACACTATCACCCATTCCTATTATTTCAGGTAGGGTCAAATGATGCTGCAATGAGGGCAACTCTAAAACATCAAAATAGATTTTATGTCCCTCAGAATGTCTTGTTTATCTGAAGAAGGCAAGCATGGGATTTACAGCATCAGTCACGTGATAATTAGTCAACATCCTGCATTCAACAGGTGTTTAACTGTTGTAGCTCAGAGCGTGTCAGATGTCACTCTCTGGAGTAAGACTCTAGCACACCTTCTAGCCTGCATGAAGTTCTGCATTGACTTTTCTGAATAAACTGTCTACACTTTTAGACAATTTGTCACGGAGCGTATCTTAGCTGCATTAAGTAATGATGGTGTATAGATAGCTGGTGTAAATAGTTCTGCCTGTTGATTTCAGGTGATATATAGAGTCTACTCACACATGAATTGTATGATTTTGTTGCATTTCTTATTTGTTTCACTAGCCCCTTTTTTTATGTCACTATCAAACCCATTGAAATCAACAGTGACACGGTAACAGTTATGTCCTCAGGAAGAAGTGAATTATTTTTATAAGAAGAGACCCAGATTATTACTGAAGCTGGAAGAAAATCATTTGCAAGACTTCAAATATTGATGTTTGCACTTGGATAAAACTAAGATATTTCAAAGTTTTTCTGAATAATAAAGGGAGTGGTACCACAGCATGGTGGATAACCTGAGTAGTAAATGTGTCATCTTTATAGGATTCAGATGGAAATGCATAAACTAGACTACGGCTTTGAACTCTAATCTTCTCAACTGTCATGACTGACCTGATCTGTTACCTGTTGTTATGTGGTTACTACATTATAATAAGATTCCTAGGTTGAAAAACTTTTTTCCCAGTTGTGGTTTAATTAAAAAGGAATAGGTTTCACAGAGTCCATATTTGACAAGATAAAAAAAATTTGGAGAGAAGATTCCTAATCACCAGTTAATAAATAATGTTATGCATTTTTAACACATACTGTTTGAGATGCTTTGCATGTGAAATCTATTTTAGTGTTACTGAAATATGTTTTTTCATGCATCACTTCCTTTTGAAAAATAATGATCTAATATGCAGAGAATCCACAGAATGCGAAGAATTTAGAGAAAATTTCTCAATGATAAAGCTATGTATCATTAGTCCATGATGTCCCAGGTCAGTCATTCCAGCACTTTTCCCAATTATAAGTATTAAAATATTAGCTTTTAATTTTTTCCCCTCTGCAATCTGTTTTCTCAGATATTACCCATTACAGATTATGTTCAGGACACTTCTCAACTGCTTCAGCCTGGAATCATCATTAGACATATATCCTAGTGTTGATGTCTAGCAATAAGGATATTGTCACTGACACGTGTTGCAAGCATTTAATTATAATTAAATAAGCACTCGACTGAGCTACATTCAGCTGCATTTTAATGTGATTAAAAGCTTGCTCTAAAAAATAGTCAGGATCTGCTCTGCTAGTTTTACTTTCTAATCCTCTAAGAAAGGATTAACATTAAAAAATAGTCTTATTATTTCTCTGCTTCTTCATTTCAAGGCTCAAATAACATTTGAAGGTTAGAAAGCTTACTTTGTCTTCTGCTATTGATGTTGCACAAACTAACATAGTCTTTTCATATAATAATTTTATGATTATGTAGTATTTTATATATAGTCATATTTACTTCTGCTATTTATACTTATCTGTTGAATTCTTTTGGTTTTGCTTTTAGTTTGTTGTTTGTTTTTGTTTTGTTTTTTTTTTTTCTCCATTAGATGCAGGTCTGTCTGCTTGTCTGATCCATACAATAAAACTGATTGAAACCTCCATTGGTGTTCCTTTCTTCAGCCTAATTTATTTTCATTATCTTAAACAGAACACTTAAAAGCCTTTCCATGAACATTTATATTCACTCTACAGATCTTTTTATTGTCATTAATAAAAGTGTTAACTAATTTACCTCTGAAAAAAGAAAGATACTATCAGAAATATTTATTTAGAATAAGAAAAAAGTCACACAGAGATGATTTTAATTTTAGTATATTTAACATTTTGTTACTAATTAGTATTTTATTCAAACAAAATATGATAGTGTTATATCTTGAGTATCTTAACTGCTTTGCCAATTGGGCAATTTAGTTAGTTAATTGTTTTTGCCATTACTTGCCAAAAAATTTGGGAAATAACTAACCTGAAATTATTTTTTAATTGAATAGGGAGATTTTAGGTGTAAATTCTGGAGTAAAAATTATTCTGTTAGGCATCTGTATTGCCAAGGCAGAAGTTTATAGCCACTATTAAAAATTCACACGATAGAATGGTAGTTTCCAGGAGACATTTACTCAAAGAATGTCCCTTGCTCTAATAGAAACAAGAAATAAAACTTCAAGCTTATTCCTGAGAATTTGAATTTGTACTATCCCTTCAGATAAGGTTTACAAATTCTTAGATTTTACTCTGTAGGCACTTAGCCTAAATTAAACAGCAAGATGAGAGCTTACCTTGGATAAGGAAAATGTGTTCGGTCATATTCAATGCAGAGCTGGGCTCAGTCCCCAACATTCTTGAGAAAGGTAGAAAGGGTTTTGTATCCAAAAGTTTTGTTGAGAAAAATGTTATGTTCCTGTTGTTACCCTTTGATACCATTTTAAAATTATTGGCCTTATATTTGCAAAGTCTTTATATATGTGTTCTTTTCAAATAGCATTTAGTATACCCTTGAGTAACAAAATATTCATATTTAGTGCAAATTCTAAGTACTTTTGGAGAATCCTTATGGGAAACAGACTGATTTAAAAAGTACTTTAATTTGAAACTATGATTTCTATACAGGGCTATTCTGGAAACACTATGTGAGTAAAGATTCAGAACAGAACTAGCATTCTGCATATGATTAGAAAGACCAAAATTATCTTTCCCTTGGCACATCTGCAAAAGACAGCACTTAAAAAATAAACTCTCTCTGCAGGCTATTGAAATTAAGCACAGTGATCTCATACAAAGCATGGTGCAGCTGGTACCATGGGATGAAGACAGTTGAATCTTTTAACAGAAAAGACTAAGTCAGACCAAGCTTGCCTTCTTTCACAAAATATAATTATGTAAGCTACAAGGCTCCATTATAGACAATGTTTATAATTTGCAACTGTTTTCCCCTTAATTTTAAATAAAGCCTGTTAACGGTTGATGTCAAGCCAACGTATTTCCTACAGATGCCACAAACAATGAACAATCAAAAATCTGTTTCTGTTGTTTCTTTCGTAATTATTCAAATTTTGGGTTCCTGTAATAAAAATCAGCATAATGACTGAACACCACTGCATGTTGATAAACATCATAGTCTTTCAATTTCACAAAGAAAACTATGGCATACTAACTAGTAGAGAAATGAATTTCTTTCTCTACAGTAACACATAGAATTTGATTTTATGAATTTTCAACTTTAGATCATTTTATGGTATAGTGTTTCCCAGTTTTGTTGATTTATCTAACATGTGTAAGGAGTTTGTGAATCTCTGGTTTATGTTTAGACAATATTATATATCATTTGAATACAAACATTGTTGCAATCATTCAAACAATGAATTGCTGTATTCAGCAGAATGATGGGAAAATGCTTCTTTCCATTATTCTGTTGTTTTTAAAATTTGCATGCATGTAGAATGTGATTCTGCATGGAGCTCTACTAAGGCAGTTTCTTGCATAAATTCAGTGCATGAGCCTGGAGGTCTCTACTACTGTGTCTGATAGTAAAGCTAAAGCTAATTTACTAAAACCAGAAGGAACAAAAAGGTTCCTAAAAGTCAAGGAGAAACTGTAAATTTCCTGTTCTAAGGGAATTTCCTCTTGTTCAGATAAGGCTGAAACAGATGACTCATATGGAGTCTGCTTTTTGTTCCCTCATACATCTTTGTCAAAGAAAAAAAAGGAACTTTAAGATGACATAAGGATTTGAATGATGCATTTAGTCTTCTGGATGTTACTGGGGCATAAGAAGTCTCCAACTGTTGCCGATCTTGGGTTGCAGCAGACAGAATTTTATTTTTTTTTCATTGAAAAGCATCTTGTATTAGAAAAAAAATATTCCACAAAACAAAACAAGAAAGTCTGGCAAACTACTCTTGATGTAAAATACTAAATCTCCTTCCATGTCTACAGGGCCCATGAAATTTGCTGCCAGTTATAGTATTATAGCACTGATCATGCAGCACCCGTAAGAATGCAAATATAACACTAGAAGGGGAAAGGGGTATCTTTTCAGTGACATGAGACTGTGTAAGTCACAGTGGGTTTTCATTTGGAGGCATTTTGGGTTAAGCCAGTAGACAGCTATGTACCACTCAGCTGCTCTTTGACACACACCTCAGTGGGATGAGGAAGAGAATTTGAATGTTTAAAGTGACAAAACTCACAGCTTGAGATAAAGACAATTTAATAAGTAAAGCACAACCTATGCATGCAATAAAAGCAAAATAAGTAACTCATTATTTCTCTTTAGCAGGCAGATGTTTGGCTGTCTTCAGGAATGCAAGGCTCCATCACATGAAATATTTATTTGAGAAGACAAATGCCATCACTCTGAATGTCACCCTCTTCCACCTTCTTTCCCCCAGTTTTATTGCTGAGCATGATGTCATATGGTACTGGTTATCCTTTCAGCCAACTGGGACTAACTGTTGTGGCTGCATCCCCT
Organism: Coracopsis vasa; assembly: GCA_026283785.1. Taxonomy (NCBI): domain Eukaryota; kingdom Metazoa; phylum Chordata; class Aves; order Psittaciformes; family Psittacidae; genus Coracopsis; species Coracopsis vasa. Next base: position 14,859 of record JANHGB010002065.1, on the reverse strand, counting down.
CCCAACTTCTTGTGCACCCTAAGCCTACTTGATGACAGGGCATTGTGAGAAACTGAGAAGAGCTTGCCAGTGTGTAAGCACTGTTCAGCAACAGTTAAAACATTCCTGGGTTATCAACACTGTTTATTACAAACGAAATCATAGCATTATACACGCTGCTATGATGAAAATAACTCCACCCCAGCCAAAACCAATAGAGACGTTTGGGGTATTTTTGTTGTTGGGGTTTGGAGGAGGAGGGTTGTCGGCTTTTTCCCATGGATGCTCTGTGCTCTTTAGAATTATCGCAATATCTGAAGGCTATAACTTTTGACAGCTATTCAGCATCTGCTCAGCCCCATCCCCTTGAAAAACTCCAGTAGCTGGGCTCAGACACCTCATCCGCCTTTGGATCCCAGGCTCCCCAGCTGGTGGCGCTTGTATGTACAAGATCCCAAGGCTGCAGCCCCACTCCAGTTGCTGATATTGACTCCCTTACTCATTTAAAGCCACAGACACACACACAGAGGTGACTGGCATTTGGCTATGTCACGCTTTGTCCCTAGTATCCAGCCCCCCTTATTGATACACACATATACACAGGTCTCATGCTTAGAGATCCCTGACCCAATGGTGTCTCCACCAGTATTCTGGAACTCCCCATGTCCTTCCAAAGCCAGTTTCTTCACCACCATACCACCCAGCTCCCAGGACATTTTGTCTACTAAGCAGCTAATCGTTCTTGACCTTCACTAGCAAACACACACTCACACACTGCACTCACTCCATTTGCTGGCACAACAGGTACATGAGCTCCAGTAGCAAAGGCCACGGTTATTGGCATTCAAATTTCACACTCCACTCTCCCCCATCAGCTGCTGGCAGGAAGGCACACAGGTCCCACAGCCCTCAGTCCCAATCCAGTTGCTGGAACTCAGACCCACGTACACATAAAAGGACACAGAATAGTGAGTTCCTCAACCAGGAAAACACCAGAAATGGAATTTAGTGAGAAGATATGCAGCTGGCTAGAATTTTTTTTTTAATTTTAAAATTTGACAGTTGACTGCTACCATTAGATTTTCAGAAAATTAAAAATAAATAAATAAATCTGGTGTGTTCTCAATAATAGCAAAGTGAGAACTTGATCTTATAAAAGATATGTAGTATAAGAGATCTATAATTCTAGGTTTCAAACACGATTTTTTTATTTATTTTCAACTCATTTGAAGCCTCAGCTTGGAGATACCAAAATGTCACATGGCTTTGCCTGTAAGGTTGCTGTGGGGTTTTTTGTTTTTTGGTTGGTTTGGGTTTTCTTTTTCTTTTTTCTTTTAGCTTCTGGAGAAGAGAAGGCTACGTGGAGACCCAATAAAAGCCTTATCCTATACCTAATACTTCTGTTGACACATCATAAAATGTGACAGCATTTTTACAAAAATACTTGTTTATGATCCCATGTATTTCATATGCGTTGTTCTGTTTTTTCGTTTATGTTTTTATTTATGCTTATTTCTCTACTTAAATAAATTTTATAGAATACCTTAATTCAACTTTTTTCAGGCTATTGTTCTTGCCAGAAGTAAAATAAGTTATATGATTAGGTCTGATATGTACATGATGTACTCCATTGATTACTCTCAATATATTAGAATAGATATGAAGAAAAGAAAAAGGAAAAAAAAAAAAGTAGGGAGCATGCTCACAAAAAATTAGTAATTAGAAATGCAATCATAGATTTCCTCAAGATCATTGGTTTTTTATCAATAAACTTCAACATTAGACTGACGTTAGACATGTAGATGGAAGCTGGCTAATTTATTAAGAAAGTGTGTAATGGATATGAGTAAGAGGAAGTATATTGTCACATGCATATATACTCATCCAAACGTGCTTGACATTTTACTGGAAAAACTGCATCTTTTTCTACCACGCTCCTAAACTGGTAGATAATTCAACAGAATTCAGTACCACGTAGGTTAGAAACCCCTCTATTTTCTAGGTCTTCTTCATTCTCTGAATAATCATCAAATATGACTCCTGCCAAAGGTATATTCAGGCATCCTATTTTCTTCCTTCATTCATGTATGGCACTCGCCTTAGCCAGATGCCTGGACAGCTACACATTTTTGAGGAAACTCTCTCTGGGTCACCACATGCTTTCTGGGCAGCAGAAATGACTTTGTTTTCTTTGTTGTCTGCTAAGAGGATACCATCCTTGAGCACCTTCTGGATGACCACTGGCTTGCCTCTGTGCTTGCCTCTTAAGCTCACCAGGCTTCAGCACCCACTCTGCTCACTCTGCCTACATGAACTGCAGTTTGAATAGTTTATATTTTTGCTAATCTACAGACTATAGATAAAGTATAAAATATCCATGCTAGCTAATGCTGAAGAAGCATGTCATGCTTCATTTGCATTTTAGGCTTCTGTAGAAATCTCAGTATATTGAACCTATACTGCATAACCTTGCCTGGTTTTGATTATTTCTATTCAAGGCACAATTTTCAAAGTGTGGGAAGGTAATTAATTATCATCTGTCCCACTAAGAAGTTTTTCTTAATTTGCATTTGAATTAGTGAAAGGACTATGTTTTGGGTTTTTTTCTGTTTTTTTGTTTTTTGTTTTTTTTTCTTGACTATTGGTTTAAATTGATGATATTAATGTTCCTACATAAAGATTAAAGCTAAAATAAAATGCTCACTCTACCAGCAAGCTCACATGAGTAGCCACTTGAAAACTAAGCTGGTTTTGAGATTACTTTTTGTGTTTATTATATAATGAAAAAATAGCTGAAAAATATCTTCTGCCTGGAGACTAGAAGACAGTATGAAAAATAACATTTTAAATGTCTTGAAGTGATACTGAAATTGAATTCTTAGGAAAGCGAATATGACCAGAAAACGTATCTTTGACGAGTAGGAGATTTTCCCACAGCTGCTGAACCAAGAGTTATGTTATATGTCCCACCCACCCTCAATTATCAGGAAAGTAAGAATGATGAACTGTTCACTATCAATGTTCTTTAAATCACATATGATAAGATACATGAATCAAAATCATAAATGGCAGTATTAAGGCTATAATTTTCATACTATATGCTTAACTGTACAATACAATGGATTAACCACATTTTCTCATCTATTTTAATGCACAGAAATATGTTATCGCTAAATTAATTCTCTATGATTATTGTGATACACTGTGGCTAGTGTTTGTTATGATCCCAGTAAAAATGACATCCAGATTCAGAAAGATAGTAAGATACCATTTATTGGACTTAACACAAGAAGGAAAAGAGAAATAGCATAGATAATTCTATGTTGCTTCATGTGCTGGGACCCTTGAGCTGGTCAGCAACATGTGACAGGGCACTTCTGATCAGGGCAAAACATGTTGCCCAGATTCTTTCTATGGAGAGGTTTACTATCATTTTGGTACTTAGATCTGTTATAGGACTTTTTTAGTAGAAAAAGATTTTATTAATAATTTCTACCATCAAGGAAAAGAATGTTCACATGAGAAACTGCTGCTTTGCTTTGAAATAAAGATACACAGGTAGCATAATCATTGATACCTAGTAGGAACAGCTACAGGCTCCTCCATCAGGATTTGCTTGCTGAGCTTATTTTGCAGTCAAGAGCTACATGTCTGATCGTCAATATATATATATGTACAGCACAGGCCTGTGCCTATTCAGGTTCACCATTATGTGGATCACTAACTCCTCATGAACAGTGGTCTGATTCAGAACACTACAATTGTATAGGGAAAAAAACATTTCAAAAGGTCTAATGAAACTGTGAGTCTATAATCTAATCATAAAGAGGGGCTGGATTCTAGATCTTTTTACCTAGATTTCTTCTATATGTTTACACTGAGTCAATCGTTGCTACATTCCTATCTCTAAACTAAATCACATCCACCTTCTTTCATGCATCATTAATAAGCATTAGTATGGACAGCAGTAAATGCTCTTCTGGGGACACAGTTAAGTCTCCATGAAGGGTTTGCCAGTATACAAGTTATTGCAGAGGGCTTCTACTGTTTCTTCTGTCATCATTGCTGTTGTAGTGAAGACTGATATAGCTGCGGCAGGAGAACTTTATAATATAAACCAAGCCTCAGGCTCTCAGTCTGCAGCTGACCCAGTGTAACTTTGTTTTGCAGCCATTTAACATTTAGAAAACCTTTCTCACAATTCTGAGTTCTAGAAACTTTGTATTTGCTCTACAGGTGTGTCTGTGGTATTATAGGCTCTAGGCATAGCCTAGGGCCACTTTTAACTGCCTTTATAAAGTCAGCACTTTTAATATACCATAAGACTTTTCCCTTCATACGTGCAATAAAAGGTTCAAATAACCACTGAGATACTTCACTTTTACAGTTTACCAATACCATCTAACCCTAGAGATACTAATTTCTTACATAATGTCTGCTGTCTTTACTGTTTTACTTTTATATCGCTCCTTGTGTCATAGGGAAGTTGTACATGCAATTTTAGAGTATAATTTCAATTCAGGACAGCTTTGGAAGTTTTATAATTATTTTTTTTATTCAGCAAAGCAGAAATAAAACTTCTAAGTATTTAGGTGAAGTACAGTCATGGTCAGATAGATCTTCATTTATATCTATTTCTGTCTTCATATACACATCAGAAGAAACCACAAAGCATTAGACCTTCAAAAAAATCTACAGGTGAAAACATCAGTGACCTGTGAAATGCTTTGAATTCACAAAAAAGCACATATCCATTAAATTCTGAAGTAATCAAAGTTATCAGCAGCTTTAGTCTGTGCACACAAAAATACGTAGTTACGGACATTCTGTTATCATTATATCTTGATTTTCAAGATAGAGAAATAAAGTTAAATATGTTTATAATTCTGTGTTGAATTATCTGTTGTTTGATATATTCATAGAATATAAATTGTCCTTTCTATTCTATAACTTTTGCATTCATTTGCACAGTCAATATGTTTCACCACCTGACTGGACATGAATCATATCTTCTACCATGATAATTAATGACAAACACTGATAAACAATCAAGCAATTATGATGTTATTGAGCAGAAAGCTAAATATTGCATTTCTTACCAAAATAAATTTGAGTTTTCTACTATATCATGTAAAAGTCTGTCATTACAGTCAACAGCACTGGGTAATGCCACTACAATAACACTTAAAGTTACAGTTTCCAGGAGAGAAAAGTTAACCTGTTTCTTAGGCATACACTTAATATATACATTGTTAAAAAGTTAATTGGCTTTGCTATTGCAATGAAGTAATATAATACCTTATGTAGTTTACTTCTATATGCCAAAGGAAGAAAAGTTTTTAAGAAAATGATTACTAAATATTTTCTTTACATGAAGTACATTTAAATTCAGACAAGTCAGACATATCTTTCTTATTGCATATTAAAGCAAAACCTGCTGTTCACTTATTCACATGCACTATCAAAATTATTTTTAAAAATACCAAAAAGATCAAAGAAAAAGTTTTTGAATAAAATTCAAACACTTTTGATATAATAAATGACCAATAAAATATAATAATAAAAGACCAATACCAAAGATATTATGTGAAATGTCCCTTGTATATTAAAGAAACTATGTAATTACACATAAATTGATACTTCAGATATGTTGGATTAAGTAAGGTCTGTGATAGTGAATTGACTTTGTATTTGAGATCCTTTTTTCAGGGAAGTGTAAGCGTCCTATGTGTCATAAAGTTTTTAATGTAACAATTTAGTAGTCTTCAAGGCAGGAAAAGCTACTTCATTAACTGTTCAACCCATAATACTAAAGATATCATAAAAATCTGCTTGTCAAAAAATTTAATTTGTAAACCAAGGTAGAAAATGCTTTTCTTAAATCATATTTTCATATACTTCTGATATCTTCTGCCAGTACTAATAATCTCTCAACTCATCTAATAAAAAATATGAACTCTATGATATTTTCTAAAAATACTGATGTCAATTGATCTACATTTTACTCTTCTGTCCCATGATAATGGACATTTGAATGATTTTTCTTGAGTACTGACAGACTAGGAGAACTTTTGTAGAACTGCTCAATTTGAAAAATAAAAAAACCTAGTATGAGTTTTATGTAAGTATAAACCAAGACTGCTGTTTTTAAAAAGTGTGACAGAATAATTCACATAATATCCACCATGGTATCATAAAAATATGTAACTTCTGTAAGGGTTTTTCCTATTTAAAATTTTTTGCAAAATACATATGTTTAACCTTGCCATTAAACAAGCTCTCATTCTCAGCTTCTAAACCTGATGATTTTAGAAGAGATAGGAAAAGTCAGGGGAACCTATTTTCTAGCAAGACAAACCAGCAAAATTGTTTTATGGTTAAATGAACAAGAAATGACCACCCCACATTACTCTTCCTACCTTTATAAAAATATGACCCTTGATACAGTCTTATGAATTCAAAAGTTTGGATATCTAAGTCTTCTAGGTTTGTTAAGTTTTATTTTTCTGTTTTGTTATTAGTTTTGTTTTATGACTTAAAGAAAGACTTTTTGTTTTTCTTCCTACCTTTATAAAAATATGACCCCCGATACAGTCTTATGAATTCAAAGGTTTGGATATCTAAGTCTTCCAGCTTTGTTAAGTTTTATTTTTCGGTTTTGTTATTATTTTTGTTTTATGACTTAAAGAAAGACTTAAAGTTACATTAGTATTTTACACTCAGAAGTACGGATGTAGGAAGTTTACCTCAAAATTTTTCTATCTAGAATATGAATGAACGAACATTCAGTGAGTTAAACTTCTAGATATGTCATTGATTATACTGAGATTGATTACACAGTACTTGATCAAATGGATAACTTTGACATCTTTACTTCATGAACAGTCATAAAGTGGTTACGAAAGTAAGTATATGGCAAAGATTACTTTCATGGGGTTTGTACTATGAATGGCAGAGAAATCTAACAGTAACATAGAAAGATTTCTTTTTTTCCCCCCTGTTTGTTACATCTACAATTTTTACCTTTTTATTAAATGCTTCAGTAATTAGTATTTGTGATGAACATAAAATCATTCTTTCGGCCTTTAAGGTAGATGCACATGGTTTTATCTCCTCTTACTTTGCTAACAGTTATGTAGGAGTTACAGTTACTGGAAATATATCCTATAAAGAATTTATCAGTGCTAAGAATAGTTAAAAAGGAAAGAGGACCAAAAAACAGACTTAAAACACCAAAACATACTTAAAAATACAAAAAATTAGAGAATGTCATTATGCATTTCCTAACATAATTACTTGGCTATAAATAACAAAAATAGTAATCAGCTCCATACTGAAGCTTCAGCTTCATATTGAACTTTAAGACTATCAATGTTTTTCTGTTTTGGTTTGGTTTGGTTTTTTTTTTTGTCCTTTAGAGCTAGAGCTTGATTTTTCAGAACAGTATATTTATTTTGGCTCTCTGGTAGTTACTAATAGTATCTTTACCCTATTCATGAAATATTTATCGTACCTTTAAGGCATTTTGATAAATAAAATTAACAATAAATTTAGCACAGAAAGGATTCAGGGTTTTTTTACCTTTTTTTTTTTGTTAGATTTGCAAATTAACTTCACAAGATCAACAATTAAAAAAACTCTATGATATTTGTATTTAAATTTTACAAATGTCTCAATCTGCATAAACATGGATCCCAGATTAATTTTTCACTTGTTAAAATATTTTTTCACCTTTAATATATGCGTATGTTCCTTGTAAAATTTGTGACCTCCATTTGGGGAAAATAAGTTTACTGTTCCACTCTTTGGCTTCAGAGGAGGGTATAACATTTCTTAACAAAACAAAGTTATTACAGTCTCCTAAATTGTTCCAGTTATATAGAGCTGCCTGAATCCTGATGCTATTAAGATCTGAACTTATTTACGCCTAAGTCTTGTCTGAATTCACATGTTCACAGCACTGAAGAGTGCCATCAGCATGGCAATGTTTGTGCATTTGTGCCCACCTTATGTATAAAGGTCTTGATGAGGAGTATCTTGAGAAAGAAGAGCCATCAACCTCCAACAGGCAAGTAGTTAAACCTCCAACAGGTGAGTAGTTACATTCTTGGACTGCTCATTAGGGACCATTGAGCACTTCCACATATGCTGAGGAGGACACCTTTGTAGAGCTGCTGAGCAGAAGCACAGAAAACAGACTTTAGCTGTTAGAGGGGCAGTTTGTGTGGAGAGGCCACAGAAAAACAGCACAGCAATGGAGGTGATGTGCCATGGGGCTCTTCCTGCCTAGGTGAAGACTTACAACCCTAATCTATAACACAATTTTCATATTCAGGAGCTAGGTAAGTTTTTTCTGGTTAGTTTTCATGGAACTTCTTGTGCTGCTTTCTACTGAGAACAGACTATATTTCTAGGGCATAGAAAGCTAATAAAATGACAGTAATAAAAAGACTAAAGTTTCATTTAACATGTGGACTATGACTACTTTATTTGAAGAAACTAAATATTCTGTACTTATTTCTAGGTTTATAAAGCAAACATTCTTATTTAAAATTAGAGAGCTTCCCTCTGAATTAATTCTGGCAACGTTGCAAAAATGACCCAATTATGCCAGGAAATTAACACATGCACTAGGTAACTGTTCCAGATGTTTTCATCCATTCCTATTTCACATCAGTATCTAGCACTTACCCAAACAACTGTTTGTTGTGAAGGCATTATTAGTTCCAAACAGATAAAGAGTTGTCAAATTCTTTTTTTTAACGTCGCTGTTCTAAAATGATAAGAACAGAAGTTAAGAAATCTAAAAGTAACTGCTAGGAAAAAAAAAAGTTAAAAATGAAAACTGCTACTTGCAAGTCTTTATCTTTTACTGGCAGTACGATGGAAGACATGTCGTCTCATTAAAGTCATACATAGTATCTAACTACTTCATAATATCCTACTGAAACTTGCTATGCATTTTAACAAAATATTAACTATTTTTGGTGCCATTTCCTAGTATACCTAATGCTTCAAATCAAAATCAGAATAAGTACTTAGACACACTAAAATTATTCCACACGTTTCATTGACCTGACCTTTATATTTACAAAGCATTCCTTTTAATGAACAAGTTATGCTTTTTCACGCCTTTGGACAAGCATTCAAACTGGGAATTACATATATACTTGAAATTATTCAAGTTCTTAATGTCTCCCTGAGTGGGAGATCTGTCTTGCTTTGTTTCTTTGTTCTGGAGGGGTACGGGGTGGCGAATATGGAGAGTGGCAGCAGTACCAATAGCAACAATAAAACCTATGATTTTTTTTAGTCTATTTTTACCTTATTTTTATTTCTATTCATGTAAGATATATTTGACATTTTATTGAATGCTGTATCTGTTACACGGCAATTGAAATATCTTCAATAACATTCTAAAAATTCTATATAATTAAAATTCTACCAAAATATTAATTTTTTCTCCTTTTCTAACCCATTTCAGTATGTTTTCTGAGAAAGTGGCTCCATAATAAATTTGAAAATGCCAGCTACTCTGTGAATTCAGTCCATATTTACATGAAGAACTTTAGGTAATAGTGATATCAAGAGAATCACCAAATATTCTAAAGTGCAGAACAGAATTGTATAAGATTCCAATCTTACTTCTGCCAGCCCTCTTAAGATTACTTTTAGGCCTAGGAATCTTTGACAGGGATGGCCAGCAGTGATAAAAATGATTCAAAACAATGATGGGGACTAAAATAAAATAAAGGGACTTTGCAACCACTACAGTATGAAGGGCATATAAAAACTGTCATTTCAAAGTGGCTAAGTGACATTTCAGTGACAAAATGGGCCATGCTAAAAAGTATTTCCGTTCCAAAGGCAGTTCAAGTTTCAAAACAAGGAGCCATTCTGCAGTCAAATGCATTTGAGTTACTGTGAATTTGAAAATGGTTATTCTTCGTTTGCAGTATTTTGGTTTGCTTTTAAAATGCAAAGTAATATCTACTCAAAATAACATCTAGCACTACAGAGAATAAAGTGAAAGTGGAGATCAACATAGGAGAGGTTATACTTCATTATTTCAGTTAAGAAAAAGAGGAGGAACAGCTTTACCAAGTTTCTTTGGTAAGAGCCACAAGGGATCAATTCTAAAGCAGTTGTTTACTGGATAGGACACATGCCTGCTAGGAGGCAGTCCCAACTAACAGGAATTCCTGACATTTGAAGTGTTTAAATGTATAATTGAAATGTGGTTTTATGACAGTTCAATAATCCATAACACTCTCAGTTTACTAAGTTTAAAACTCTATCTTAATCAATGCAAGTGGATCTTTGATAATTAACAGTATGTCTTTGTATTCTTTTCATTTAATTAACTATTTTTCAAAGCCACATTATGTTTTTCCCTTCCAACAGTATTTTTAATCTGGACTGTCTGGTTCCTTATCTATCTTTTGGCAATTTTTTTTCCTTCTAATTCAGTTTCTTTGAGCAGTACTAAGAATTCTCAGATCTGTCAGACTTCTGACAGAATTGTCTTTCATGAGCCAGATAAGAACTTCAGCTTCAGTTTTTACAGTTCAATTTATAAATCAAAAATTATGGCCTTGGGAAAAAAAAAAAAAATAAAAAGAAAAAAAGGGAAAGCAGTCTATCAGTATATATTGCTGAAGACTCATTTAAAACGGATATATTCTATACCCTGACTGCCAAGAAGCCATGTTAGTGTAAGGTAACATTTCCACAACATTATAGGACTAAAAGTACTTCAACTGTAGTATGTCTTTTAGATTAAATCTGACCTGACAAGATTCCTCTGAGGGCTCAGAAAGGGCCTGAATAATAAATTCCAAAACTGCACTCCATCTTCCGATTCTATGCTTAAAAACTGTCAAATAATTTCTTACATTTCAGTCAGTCACTGGGCTGCTCTAAAGGATTCTATTGACTTTTTTTTTTTTTTTAAATAACAAATTAAATAACTGGGTTTAGGTTCCTAAATCATTAGATTTCTTGTGTTAGAATTTAAAATATGCATTACATACCTGTCGACTATCTTTGTGCAAGCAGCTCTATTTTGATTTTTTCTGTTACTTTATAAAATTGACCTAATCATGACCAAAACATTTTTATCACTCAGGAACCAAGCCAAACTCTAAGGATTTGATAAAATCCAATGCAATTACTTTGGAAAGTATCCTAGATAATCTAGAAAATTAATATTACCAAAAAAAAAAAAAAAAAGAATGAAACAAGAGAAAGCATAAGCTCTTTAACACTGCATATAATAAAAAAATGCTTTTGATTTAAAGTTCTATCATGTTAATTTAAAATAAAACAATACTGTGGAATGAATAATAAAATGATTAAAAAACCCTTAAACCCCTACAACCTGTTCTAACACATGTTCTGTTTATCTTTGATTTCACATCAAGCGGGATCAAGATGCTGATGTAATTGGTAGAAGGACTGGGATAAATAATCTAGGATAAAGTCATGCTGATTTTTTATTTGACCTGTTGGTATTAAGTGTGTCTCAGTTTATAAATACTAAATCAATATTTTCCCCATTTTTTTCTCTGATATGTAAATTACAGTTATACTTCATGACATGCTCTTTAAAAATATATTTTCTTTTAAATCATTTAAAGAATCAGAACATGAGTGAAACATTACATCCTCTTGTTCATAATAAAAAAGTATCAGTTTCTTACTGTGCATTTTTTAATTGATTTTGGACAAAAATGTTCCAGCCCAGTAATATATTACTAAAAAATTTAAATTAAAATAAAAATGATTAGTCATATTTTCTAATAATCTTTAGTATTTGTGAAAAATGAAATTGGAAAGTGACAACAAAATCTAAAATTATATACATCAATTATGCAACAAGGATTAGGAAAGTTTAAGTTTTGTTACTTCTCTTTAGGAAGAGGTAGAAATAATATACTAAGCCAGGACCTGTGAATCTATTTCTGTCTAGCTACAGTGACCCAAGCTGGATACTACTGCACATGGGTCCTCTACATAGGAAATCTATTCACAGTTCTACTATGCCATTTTATTCTCCATTGTGAGTCTTTCTCATTCAACATGTAGCTGCAAGTGCAAATTATTACATTAATTTGTGAGGACTCCAAGATTTTCAGATAAATTTGAGTGGGAGAGTAGAAAAATAATCATTTTGAAAAGAGAGAAGAAATTAAGTACTTGTACCTGTTTCATTTTTCTGTGCTGTATCAATATAAATAATATTAAATAGTTCTGATTAGTACTGTAATTCTTTTAATTATACTTTATTCTGATATTGATAGTTTTCACATAAAATTAATTAATTTTTGTTTTCAAGCAGAAAGTAATGTTTATATTTTAATATTCTTTTTACTTTATTAAAATACAAGCACAACAACTTTCACTTACTTTACTTGTTTTCCTTTCATCCAGTGTTTTACAGACTTATTTTGTATTTTACAGGATATTTACCACACTTTTTCTGCTGCTTGATCCCAGCATCATGACCTTTCCTGGCAAGCTAAAGTCCACAGATTGAAATCACATTCTTAATGGTGATCCGAGGCCTTAATAAAGCAGATCAAAGACATTTTCTCTATATGAAAAATTAGTTCCTCTGAAAGACTCATCAGATAAGAAGCCTCAATGCCATTTCTCTATCAAAATCCCTCATTACTAAACTCTTCTATTACGTTGATGCTCTTTTTTCCTACCTACAGAGCAAAAGATTTTAAGAGCTGCTGTCACAGAGCAGCAAAGCTTCATCTTTTTTAGATGCTTCCTGGTCAAAATAACTGGGAAAGCCACTTACAAATACTCCAAAAAATTGTCAACTAGCAAAAGAAAGTGTGAAGGTATGAAATGAGACTTGAATCCAAATCTGATTTACAGCTATATAATATGCTGTTACTAAAATACCCAGATAAGTTTTATAAAACCCTTAAAATAGTTGGTTAAAATAGCCACAGATTATTAGGGTTCATTTTGGTAAATTATTTTAACATGTCAAAATAGCTGGCTAGTGGATTATTAGTACTGTTTAACAGTGACTTACTACAGCAGCACTTTTTAGTTATTGGTGTAAATGATGGCTGTCATTGCCAGTTGACTTAAATGATTTGAGTAATAAACATGAGTGTTATTTTGGTCTAAGATTATTTTTGTATTTTATTTATCATTCTACCTGACAGAATCAAGAATAAACGTTCCATGCTAGATCACCTACAAAGCGATTCTTTCAGAACCCATGAAAGCACGTCAGCTGTGTTAGACATGTGCAAATTAAAATCTAGTAAAAACAATGGGTTCATTCTGTTGACATGTTTTAAACACTATGAAATTTATTTACACTAAAAACTCTCATAAAAACTAGGCTAAAATACGGACGAGAGATTGCATTAATATTTTCTGAAAAGCTTCATGTATTGCTGTTGACAGCAAAAGAGCTAATCTGAGTGGGTCTATCTTAATATTTTCTCTAAAGTGGTTTTATTTTCAGACACAACTGTTTTTTTCCTGTGGAATAGGTTGAAAATATGAGCTTGTCAGTAGCTAATACATTGTGGGATTTCAAAGTGCACCCCAGCTTTATCTTGGCTTTGTTAGGTATACAGTATCCTTCTTGCATCCTTGTTTCCACAGAAAGGAAACCCCAAAGAAGCCACCTCATGCACTGGAAAAAAATCTTATTTAGGACACTAGAGCATTTGAAATGCTACACAGAACACTTCCTGGCAAAATCTATTTATTTTTGTGTGCCACTGGATTACTTTTGTCTCACCTTTACTTTTTTCTTCCCTGTTACTTAAACTTTATCCCTTAAATAGCTTAGCTTTGATTCTCTCATAAGTCTTCTACTACTTTTCCTTTAGGAAGTTCTTCCTAAAGGTCTTCTCTTTAATATTAAAACTGCTTCCATTTCAGAAACTATTTCAGAGGCTCTTTCATCAACATCAAACCACAGAAGACTCTGTGTCGTGCCCAGGAAGGCATACTGTCCTCCTAGGAGGAACAATACTGTGAAAAATTGCAATACTGTCAATTGCAGAGGTGAGCAGCTCGAGAGAGGATGTATTCGACACCTGAGCGGGGGGAAGCTCAGCGTTCAGGAGCCTCAACTCAAAGCGGCAACAGCCACCGAGCTAGCCCAAAGTCCTCGACAGGACTTGCCCAGGAGCCGGCAGCTCAGCTGACGCGAGCAGCTGACCCACAGGGGGCGGAGCCAGGAGGAGCGGGACCAGCCCTGGCCGGTTGAAAACCTGCACCAGGAAGCGCGAGCGGCCAGGGTGGGTTTTTTCTTTTTTCTCTCTTTTTATTGTGTTTGGTTTAGTATGATTTTAATAAATCACGCTCTGGAAGAAGGTTTTAGGTAGTATATATAGCTAAGTTATTGCATGAAAAAAATTAAAAGTTCATAACTATTGTTAATAAATAAATAATTTTAAATGTTAAACCTGCTATCATGGTTTACTATAATTTTGTTCACTTCACAGTTGAATTGCTTTCCTTTTAAAGTTGATTTTTTAGTCAAATGAAAACAATTATTTACCACATTTCCAAAATCAATATTGTGCCTTCTTATGCAAATCTTCATAACTATAAAACATATGAGTAATAAATTGGTATTTGTGTGTGAAAACTTAAAAAAGAGAGTTAGCTTACTTAAGTATCTTATAGTGTAAAGTGATGTTCATTTTTTCTCCCTTCATACTATTGAAAAACAGGATAACACAATTTCTAAGCATGAAAATATAAGACACTGCAAATTAGTTCCAATTCCATGTAAAATTGTGAAAAAACAATTTAGAATCATAGAATCATAGAATAATTAGGGTTGGAAAGGACCTTAAGATCATCTAGTTCCAACCCCCCTGCCATGGG
>JANHGB010002064.1:447-13141 GCA_026283785.1 Coracopsis vasa | reverse complement strand
CCACACTATGTGTGTATAAGCTCAGGCCTTTTCCCTCTTGGTGGCTTTGCAGGGATTTACATCTTTGCCTGGATGAATTTAGGCTTATGAAGGTGAGGCTGGGGGGAGTTCCAGAGCTTCTGCCTAAGAGCTCATCTCAGTCTCCCCTCTGCCAGGTTAAAGTCATTCCTCTTGTCCTGTCCCTACAGGCCCTTGTCCAAAGCCTGTCTCCAGGTTTCCTGGAGCCCCTTTAGGCACTGGATCCCAAACTCAAACCATACTGCAACCTAAACCTACTTTTTAAATACAGGATAAATACTAATAATTTATGTTCCCTTTGTGATACATGCTGTTGCTGTAACTCTCTGAATTTTGGGGAGAGAAGTTTACAACACAACAAAATCCTGCACATCAGAAGTTGACAAAATATAGGATAGAAGAGAACCAAAGGACCTGCATATACAAAACATCTGAATGGTCTTCCAAGCATTCCCAGATTCTATTACAGAAAGCTTCTAATATTAGTGTATTAGGTAGAAACTACAGGAAGACAATATAGGGCAAAGCACGTTTGCTTCTGGTTTTGGCAAGGGAGGGAAGGGACAATTAACCACTAACCACTGCTGACTCATGGATAGCCATGGAATTCCTTAGGCTTGTTGGAGTTGCTTTGGTATGAAGGACTGTTTGACCAAGCTCAGTTGATGAGGCCCTCAGGGATATGCTTTAGTGGTGGTCTTGGCAGTCCTGGGGTAATGGCTGGACTTGATGTTCTTAAAGGGCTTTTCCAACCTGGTTGATTCCATGATTCTATGATGATCTGTGCTTAGAGCACACAGGCTGCCACATGGAAGCTCTGGTCCTAGTGTGAGACCTTAAGGAGCTTGGGTAATACAACACCATTCATTCTGGTCCTCTGGAAGACTAACAGGAGCTGTGCAATTGATGCTGCTGGCAGCAGGATGCCCTCTCAGGCATAAAAAGGACAACAAATGACTTTCTCCTTTCCTTTCTATGGAAATCAGACCTTTCAGGTGGTGGCAAACACGATCATCAAGCTGTCTGTTCCAACAGTTGTACTTTACCCAACCCAGATGCAAGGCAAGGTCTTCATTCTGCAACCTTCATGCTTTCCTGAACATGAATAGTCACTTGATAACCAACCTTAATGTTGTATTACAAATACATTCTGTATAAAAATAACAGCCACAAAACACATTCAGGCCAAACCTCATTTCGTTCTACATCCACTGTGAAAACAAACTACTGCAGACCCCTCCTGTCTCTGTGGAGCTCTGTGTACCCAAGTCTGTGAGCACAGCTCTGTTAATACAATTAGTACAGTTCATTCTGTTTCTTCTATTTATACAGTTTATTCATTATCCTGTTGTCTGGCAAATGAACTCCATGGCAATTGGAGCCTGGGCTGGGTTATTCTGACTAAGTAAATCTCTAGCTCAATGTAAGCAGTATGTAGAGGATGATGACTCCATCTCCTCAAACCCTCCAGGAAACACACTTCTGTCCCTGAGGAGCTGATGTGCGGAAGAGGGACAGTAACATTTTGAGAGACCACTGAACTGAGCCCCTGTGACAGCAAGAACTTTCTTTTAGAGAACTGGAACCAGCTGAAATTCATTTGCAGACATTTCTGCTCAGTATGGTTTAGATTTTACAAGCCTTTTTAATTGATCTGGTTAAAATGATGCTCCCCCTTCCAGTGAAACTGTGTAATCCTTATAAAATGTAATAGCATCTTATAAGGTTACAGTTTTCCTCTCATCTCCCCTCAGTCATCTCTCCCCCAAGCTGATGGATGCTGTTCATTTATCATCTCCTTCTATGTAAGCCTGTTCATGCATCTCATCTTCCTACTGCCTTTCTCTCTCTGTTTTCCAGTTCTCCTACATCTCCTCTGAGGTGGGTACCCAGGACTTCAGGAAAGCCTCACAGTAAGTGAGTAAAAATAATGATGTTTTCTGGTTTATTCTCAACTTCTTTTCTAACTATTTCTATCAGTTTATTCAATCACCACTGAGCTGCTTTCAGAGAACTGTGCACTGGAATCGCAACATCTCTTTGAGTGGCAACTGCGGTGTAGTTTTTAAGGGCCCTACTAAACAAAAAAGAAGATCTTATACTTGCTCCTTTTATTGCTCTATGACTGATACAAGCAGTAGACACCCCACAGTTGTTAGCTTGGTAATCCCATACTACAACAGTTCTTAGAAGCCTGGAGTGAATACATCTAGCCCTAGGATATTGCTGTGTTGTAAAACCCCTGCTACAACACAAAGTTTTCCAGTTGCTCCAGGGAGTTCTGTGTTTTAGCTGATCATTTCCATCAAGTATCATGTGGCTGCCCCATCCCTGGCAGTGTTCAAGGCCATGTTGGAGCAACCCGGTCTAGAGGAAGGTATCCCTGCCTAAAGCAGGGAACTGGAACTGGATGAGCTTTAAGGTCCCTTCCAACACAAATCAGTCTGGGATTCTGTGATTCTATCTTTACTGAATCTGAAACTAGAGACTGAGCCTGTTTCCATATCATTATGTAAAATGTATGCTTATACTCTCTATACACACAAGCAGAAGTAAGGATATGGGGATTATACTCCGTATGCTAACTGTGTTGATGCTGTAGATTTACTCCTGATTTATACTGGTATAACCACCAAGAGGATCATGATGCATATTTTGATGTGCACAGGGAAAACTGCAAACAGCATTACATTTCCATCACGGAAATCTGATGTCTCTAAAACTCCAGGATTGGTAAGATACGGTATAGGCAGTAAAAAGAGGTCCAGCACGTCCCCTACTGCTCTACAACCTCTTTGTACTAACCACAACCAGCCCCACTGCATTTCTTTGTTCTTTGCCATGGTAACGTGGGATTGCTTTC
Source organism: Coracopsis vasa (assembly GCA_026283785.1). NCBI lineage: Eukaryota > Metazoa > Chordata > Aves > Psittaciformes > Psittacidae > Coracopsis > Coracopsis vasa. Next base: position 10,260 of record JANHGB010002064.1, on the reverse strand, counting down.
ACAGAGCTGGGTTTTAACATTGTTTAATAAATGCAAAAACCTGTTGAAAGGTTGCTCATCCTAAAAAGCACTCCTTCACGTCAGAACACTCTATGCATTTCCTTATGAACTGTGTGTGATAATAGTGGGCTGTTTGAGGAATAAAGGGATTGGTGTGCAGTAGGCACTATTACCAGCACAGCCAAGTTCCTGTAAACAGGATCATGCATTTGAATAAAGAATTGGTGATTTTGTACCTTAAACTCTTTTTAACTGGGCTGTGCATCACCGCCTCTAACAGCAAACTCATGTTTCAAGGAAGATTTGGAGCAGAATTGCACAGTGCTGAGCTATTATCTTCAAAAGCAAGTTTGACCCTCCCGAGTTCAGCTCATTTCCACCAACTGTTTGCCTCCTACAAAAAGCTGCTTCCCATTAATTCGTGTTCTTTTGATGTTATCAAATCACATCCTGAACATACAGTATTCAGCTGTCCTTAATCATCTTTAACCTCTCTGTCCTCGTGGCCTTCTCACATCCCCTTCCCATCACTGTATCCCCACATCTGCACTCTTCTTAGTCCCACAACTGCCTTTGGGAAAGCCTTGTATCCAGAACTTGGGAGCAAGGTTTCTAAGTTCCTTCCAGTTCTTAGTCAGAGCTTGATCCAAACTCAAGAACAAAACAAAATGAGCAAAGTTAATTCCAGTTCCTTAAACAACCCTGGAAAGAGCTTTTAGGTTTGAGACACTAATGTAGATGGGCAGCATTTAATGCAAGTGGGAGAGAATTAACTTGAAGGCTTTCCAAAGTCTGATATTTACGGATACAGCACTTTTCAACATGTCACACACAGCAATAGCCCCAGCAGAGCAGAGGGAAAAGCAAACTGGTTCCTGAGTGACTGGAAGCGAGTAGATGCTTACACTGCAAAACCCTCCTTGCTGACACTACCAGAAGATGTGTCTGCTGCTTGAGATGGATGTGTCTCCCAGGGATCCATTTCAACTCACCACAACCCCCCTGGCACCATATTTCCTTGTCTTTCTGTCACTGAGGTTTTTGCTGTCTCATCTATATGGCAACACTGGCTCCCAGCTTGAACACCACTCAGAGAAAAGGCAGCCCTCTATTTCCTACGAAGCAATGGGAAGGGGGAAAGGAATTCCATAGGCTGTACCTATCTGTCACTCAGATGACAGAGGTTTAACCTAGTGCTGGCTTCCTTGGCTAGGCAATGAAGACTCTCTCCACAAAAACAACTTTGGCTGGAAAATACACTGTGTAAATGAGGCAAAACATGACCAATTTAGTGCTGTTGAAGTTTTACTGTACATTTCCAAGTAATTTCTCCTCTTCTGTAGCTAAAGCTGGAAAGGAAGCAGTTCCTTATGTCTATCTTTAGTTCATTTTAATATATAGATGGGAAATATTTATATGGAAATGGGAAATATGTTTTCCAGGACATAAAAACAAACAGTCCCCTATTACAATCAATGGAAAAGTTACTGCTACCATCAGTAACTCACAGGCTCTTCAATGTAAATACGCAAATGTGAATACATTCTTCAATATAGAAAACCTTGGAATTTCACAATTCATAGATCATAGAATTAATCCTGGAATGGTTTGTGTTGGAAGGGACCTCAAAGCTCATCCAGTTCCATCCCCTGCCACGGGCAGGGACACCTTCCACTAGAGCAGCTTGCTCCAAGCCCCTGTGTCCAACCTGGCCTTGGCACTTCAGAACTGGTTTTTCAGAGCTCCTGCTCAGCTCAAGTCAACATGCTGAAATTTCTCATGGAATTCCATGAAAATTCCAAGGCATTTTGAATTGGAGTTTGTGCTCAAAACCAGTCAAAGCTTAGGAATTCCTGCCTAACTCTGGAGCTGTCTGACAGTTGATGCCTGTTCTGAGAGCAGCACAATGAGCTGCTCTATGTACCAAGCACAAAGAGATTACTACAATTGTCTTCCAGATGTCAAGACCACATCACAGAATCCGAAATCAAAGATAAGAAATCACAACATTCTCCTATCAATGAGGAATTGTTCTCTAGGGTATATTAACAAGGATGATAAGCTCCTGCCTCCAGTTGAGGATTGTTTCCTTCACAGGGTTTCCTACATGTGGGTGCTCAAACCCCTCCCTAAAGAGTTCCTTGCTGGGATTAACTGGTTTGTGACTGTATTCTTGAAAGCAGAGTGATGTGAAGAGTTTCATTTATACTTTGCTAGGGATATTGTGTGGGGCATAAGCAGTTCGATAAAGATGAAAACTGCATCTTTGATTTTTTCACTTGACTCAAAGCACTGCATCCCTACCACAGACTCATCAGCCTTGTGATGCCCGTTTAACAACTGTCACATCAGTGAAGTTACAGGGGCAACAAATGTCACAACGCTCCTCTCCAGAGGAAACTCTTCCTACATTTAGGTTTACACCAATAGGAGCAGAGAGCACACATACAGAGAGGCAGCAAAGAGATGTACTCGAAGAACAAACCCCAAGTACAATTACAGAAGCCAGCAGGAGCCCTCAACTTCTGGAGAGTGCCGCTAAGTGAAGCAGCAGCAGCCCCACAGACACACTCAGTACGGTGAGAGGCCAATCTGTTAGCGAGCTAATTCCATTCTGTTCACAGGAAGGCAAACAACGTGGGGCGCACAAACCTCCTGGGAATGTGGGATGCTCCAGGGAGGGATCAATCCACTCGTCTCCCTGCACTGCAGGAGCTAATGAAGGCCAACAGGGACCACTGGGACAAGTCAGCTCTTGCCGTCGCAGGCTGCTACACCAGCATGGTGAGCTCCGCTCCGAGCTCTTCTCTTGGTACTGCTGCACCATGTGGAAGCAACGGGGCTTTTCCCAGGGGATTGGAGCTCCATCTGTGTCAGCTCATCACTGCTTGCTACTGCTGCTTCCAAATAAATGGCACTTAGAAGAGTGAACGCACAGCTCTTGTATCATTAAGTGCACCCTCTTAGGTTCATCTGCTCCCTAGTTTTTATCTCCAAGTGCTTTCACAAACTAAGAAGAAGGGTAGAGAAAAGTGAAGACCAATAAAGCCCAATATCCTCTATCAAAACTGCTGACTTACCATACAGCTGGTTGCTAAAGACCCCAATTCTCCAGTCATTAAGGAAAACTTAACACATGAACTTCTTATCTATTGATGAGAAGCAGCTTTCCAGTGACTTACATACCAGAGAGTGCATAGAATGGGAAAGTAACTCCTAGAATTAAACCAGCAGTTTCAAAAGGAACACTGATCTCAGAGGTTCTTATTTCAAAGACACCCTTGGCAAATATGGAGTTCCTTAAATAATAAGAAATACATTTTAAGGTTTTGATTTAAATTTCTCTGCTTTGAAGAAATAGTTTCTAATGGCACCACTAGCTAGAAATCATGACTGGGCCTCAGGAGACCTGCCTGTGGCTCAGCTGTGGCAGGTGTCTCTGGACAGACCAGTTCTTTCACTGCTTCTTGGGTTCTGAGGGTTTCAAACCAGCACAGTTTTCACTGAGTGCTTTGGGATATCCCAGTGAAAAGAGCTAAATATCGTGTCGAGGGTTCTGTGATTCTGGTTTTAGAAGAGCAGCAGCTATCTGCCCAAAGAAGGTGTGAATGCTCCCTCCCTGGCAGTGTTCAAGGCCAGGCTGGAGAGAGCCTCGGGTGACATGGTTTAGTGTGAGGCGTCCGTGCCCATGGGGGCGGGTATGGATGATCTTAAGGTCCCTTCCAACCCAAACCAGTCTATGATTCTATGATTCTACGACCTCAGTTTCAATGCCTAGCTGCATGCTAGTAACTCCACGAATACTCTGCTTACTGGCTCCCATTCTAGCTAACCACGAGGGCAAACAACCACTAAAGGCTTGCAAAGCCTTTGGCAGATGTGCAGTGGAAGTGTGCAGTGGTACGTGGAGTAGAACAACTGCTCTGCTCCCTCAGAGGCCCAGCTTAGCAGCGAGGGCTTCCTGGAGACTGATATTCATGCAGCGGGCACATCCTCCTACACAACAATGGCTTTTCAATGAACAATCTACCAACAACAACCACTTTGAGGATAATTAGGTAATTAATTATATTTTCTAATCTATTAAGCCTTGATTGCTTATCAAAGCATTCAGCTGGATCATTTTCCTCTTGTCATTTCCAATTAATTTTGCCTTTATTTTTGGTAAGCAAAGGAAAAAGTCTCTCAAACTTCCTGGGGAGTAGGGGCTTCAACAGAGCAGAAAGAGGAGCTGCTATTCTGTTCAAGCTATAGCTTACCAAGGGATGATGATGTACACACAATTCCACATAGGTAGGGTACCTGATGGCTAGAAAGTATGAAGCCATTATCTTCTTCATCAGTGAAAAACTCATAATGCTTTTATGGCTTTAATAATCCCTGAAGCTATGCAGTTGCCTTCACCACGGTGCAGGATTAAACACAGCAGCATGGGGTAATTAGTGCAATTAGGAATTAAACTCATCTGGCATCACATCTGCAATCGATACAGACTGATAGGGGATGTTGGAAGTGCTAATGAAATAAAATTAAAAATAGCAACATGTTCTCTGATGGCAGAAACTTGCACAGCTCCATCAGAGGCCATGGGACTGCTCTGCCGCAGGAGAACTGGAGATCCAGCCCCCACTTCAGTCTCGGCTGCTAAAAATCATGGAATGGTTTGGGTTGAAGGGACCTTAAAGCTCATTCAGTTTCAAGCTCCTGCCATGGGCAGGGACACCTTCCACTAGAGCAGCTTGCTCCAAGCCACTCTGTCCAACCTGGCCTTGAACGCTGCCAGCGATGGGGCAGCCACAGCTTCTCTGGGCACCCTGTGCCAGCGCCTCAGCGCCCTCACAGGGAAGAACTCCTTCAGTTTTCTCACAAAATAGCCCTTTTTTGGCCATTAATTTGTCCTGGGACTTTCATTAAGCACAGAAAACAAGTGAATAGCCAATGAGGGGGAAGAAAAACCTGGTTGTTGTGGATCCAGATTCTATTTGGGAAGGAACTGTTTAGGAGAAAACCCATACAGATGTGTGTGAAAGAATTGCTCCAACTATCTTTTTTACCCTGTACTAGTATCATAAGGCATTTAAGACAAAATTTGATCTAACAATATAACATTCTGACCTGCTGAGGACTTAAACCTCTGGGATCAACTTGGAAGTGAACAGTTAGTAGATTCTTTTACATCCCCCTCATTTCTAATAGCATATTACAAGCCTCTTTGCATGTAGTCATCTATTAACTAATAAAAGGTAAAAGAACCAGCTTTCCTTCTCCTTGCTGCTTCTCCAGCTGGACCAGGAATGCTTTTACATAGCAAACAATCCAAGCAAGTAGATGATTACTTAGTCCCTCATGGGCATATAATCCAGCCATAATGAACAGCACAGCCACAGATGAAGTGCTCTGCTTTGCATAAAGAAGTATCCACACAATGTACTACATATAAAATACATAGTGCATACGATACAGAAATTGTAATCTCAGATACATATGATGTACAAATCCATCGTGTGTATAAACAGATGTCTGTGATTACTGTGTAAGAAAAAGCGATCCCTATATGAAATGAGATGTAAACCACAGCAATGAGATAGGAATTTGGTGAAAGAGGATAATCTCACTTCTATTGGTATGGATCCAAAGTCTCCCTGCTGACTGTGCTGTGAAAGCAGAAGATGTAGTTTGTCTGTTATTTTTGCCTTGTGAGTGACACCAGGATTTCTCGGGTGCCGGTAGCAGTAGGGATGATGGCACGTTTCCTTCCAGCCATGGAGCTCTGACAGTTCCTTACATTCTTTATGGAATTGTATGTTCTCAGTTCAGCTCCAGGCTGTTCTTCCTCGGGACACTGCAATGCTGCAGTTGTAAAACCCTCTGCAACTTTAACACGATGCGTGGGAGCGCATTGCTTCAGTGAGCAAGGTGGTTACAGTTAGAGTGAAGCTGGAGGAACAGGACTGGAAAATCACCCAGCTGGGTACTGATACATCCCCTCTAAAGTACAGTGAAATGGAATAAAGCAGACAAAATTAACTGCATTCACTTCTGAGGATAATGAGTTGAAAAGATGCTTCATAAAATAAAATGTAATGCTAATTATGCTTTTATGGAACAGGATTATGTTGCCTTGCTAGCTATAGGGAGTGGACCATCACAGCTAACGCTCACTGGAGACACATGCTGTATTCCTAAACACTGCTTTCCTAACTCTTTGGACCCTGATGCACCATCGTGCAATACTTACAACATGTTTGGGAACTTTACTACCTATACGAGTCCATGAATCATTCAGAAAGGCTTTCTTGGTAGCTGCAAGTTTCCGTTCAGACCAACCATTTCTCTTGCTTGGCTGATAGCCTTGAGCACCCCGGGAGAAAGGAAATGGGCAAAACAGAGAAGAGAGAGAACTGAAACGCTTTGCTTTCTATTGAATAACACTACTGCAAAAATCAAAGGCTCTCTTAGGTCCTGATTAAATTCTTAGTCAGTTAAACTCAGAATTTTATTCCAATTACTTTGTTTTATAGCAGATATAAAGAAAAACATCCTTGTACTGGCTTTCTTGATATACATATATAAACCCCCAGAAAATACCTTGCAAAAATATTATCCACATGAACAGATTTCAGCAATCCCAGAGGACGTTCCTCACATACCAAAACTGTGATTTTTCACTGCATCTCACTATAACCCTCACCCAATCTAAACTTCTCCCCCGCTTCTGCAAAGTCACCACCTCCCTACCTCACTGTGGGCTTCAAACAGGGCCTGGAATGGGCTGGACATATGAGGCACATGGATAAACTAATTCCAGACCTGCTCCTTTCCTTTCATAGAATCATATAACCCCAGACTGGTCTCAGTTGGAAAGGACCTTAAAGTTGATCGAGTTCCAACCCCCTGCCATGGGCAAAGATACCTTTCACTAGAGCAGGCTGACCCAGCCTTCCAACCTGGCCCTGAACACTGACAGGGATGGGGCATTTCCCATGCAGGCAGGGAAAAAGCAGCATTCCTTTTAGGAACTTCGGATCTTACAAATGGGAACAATCCTTCCCCTTAAGTGACAGTTACATTTGGACTATTAATGCCACAGAGAATGGCCCTGTGCTGTTCTCATGCTAAAGAAAAGGATATAGAATATGTAATTCATTTTAATTGCTTCTTCTAGGCTCAACAGTGGAAACTTCACAATCACAACAGAAAACTTCCATAAGAAAAATAATCAAATCTATGTGTGAGATTCAGCTTGGTGGAGAAATTCATTCCTGTGCCAATACCTGAACAAACAGGGTTTCACATCCTTCTCCTAGGTATTGAAAGTCATTCATTTAAAACCAGATATATAGATGTATTGCTATTTCCACTGCAGAAACAATGCACCAGAAAGACAGTTAAGTGACTCTGGATAGGAAATAGATTTCCTGCCTTACTGAGTGAGGTGAATACAAAGAGATGAAGCACTAAATCCTGCCCAGAGCATGCCACCTCTGCCTGATGTTGCCATGCCAGCCTAACTGTATCTAACTCAGTCCAAGTAAATTGTACATCAGAGATATTCTTACTAAATATGCTGGGGAGGGTTTGTCTCTCTGTTAAACCTGCAAACTCCTCAGCACGGGGCTGGATCCAGAGTTTAAGATACTGACAGCACCATTCTAGAGAGGAGAATTCCATCTGATATCCTCAGTAGCTCTCAATGAGCACTTCAGCATCAGAGAGAAAATCTGTATGAGCAACTTAAACTACGTATCTTGAACTCTCCAGGTCACTGTAGGAGAGAAAGTAGTTTGAAATATGTGGTTTCAGAGAGTTATAATCTCAAGTGTATTAAATAAATCATAATCACTTTAATACCTGGTATGTTCCTCTACAGATTCATTCCACTAGTCCTTTCCATCCTCAACGTCTCCAATCTTCATGTAGCGCTGCTTTGCTGCACACACAAAACTCAGCTACCTTGGACTGTATGTATAAAATAAACCCTGAAAACAGTGATAAATGAACAGATCAACTGCAGGATCTTAGGTAGCTGCAAAAAGGAACAGGTCCATATCCAAATGCATCCAACTACTGCAACCAAAAGCTTTTCTCTCCTCCTCACCACTGCCCAATTCCCAGCCTGGTGTTCCAGCACAGCGTTAGAAGGTGCACCCTGAATTTTCTCTTCAAAAGAAGAAATAGACATTTTTTTATATATATATATATAAAGTATATAATATATAATATGTATTATATATAATATATATATTTATATATTTTTATATATATTAAAAAAAAAAGAGAGCATCATTTTAAAGTGACTTTACCTTCTCCTGGAAGAACAGTGAAAGCCTTTAGGACTATTTGGATTTATGTCACGGAATGGCAGAGTTTTTCAATCACATCAGCTAAGAACTAGAGATAAGATAGGGCCAGAAAGGGAATTACATGGGATATACCTTGGTATAATTTGGCTTTAGGGCTGGGGAGAGGAAAAAAAACCTACAAAATCAGACCTAAAAAATCAGAAGCAGCTTCTGAAAGGCCTCAAGATTTTAAGATTCCATCTTTAAACCAACTTATTTAGTAGGAATCAAAATTGGGATAACTTCAGGAAGTGTCTCTGTGGCTTAAAAACGTGAATCTGGTTGTTAGGCCTGACTTAGGCACTCAAAAGTTCAGCCTGAGTTGCATAAGGTGCATGAAAGCAGCTGAGTTTTAGGGTTTGGGGGTTTAGAGGTGGTTTTTTTTCCCAGAGGGGTTACTCACTGCCTGTATCGCATCTGAAAATGAAACCTTTATATCCCCAAACACTTGGAAAACTTAAACTGGAACAGAACTTCTAAAAGCTCAAGAGATTTTTTTTTGTGACAGCAGCTCGGACTCTGCTAAACTAGAAAAGCTGGAATACTGCAGGGGAGGAATGTAGGACATTCAAACACTGCCTGCATTACCCCTCAGGTTAACGACTTCCCTTTAGGTGTTTCTCTAGCACTTGGCACGATGAGCCCTGCTGCTAACTGGGGTCTCTGGGTCTGATGGTGAGGAGCCCTGCTGCTAACTGGGGTCTCTGGGTCTGATGGTGAGGACTAAATGGTTGTGTGACCCCCTCGGAACTTCAGCAGATGAGGGGCAGCCTCCTCAGACCTGCTTTCTCCATGTCCCATCCTCTAAGCATCATGGTGGCAGCTGCCTCTGGCTGAATGCCAGTTTGGATCTAGGAAGTGAAGAGAACATTAGCAACAGGCAGCTAACACTGAGTCATGGCAAGAGCTTTACTACTAGAGGCTCCCATTGCTTCCAGCAAAGGCTTCTTTCCTCCCAGCCTTCCCGGATTCCATGTCAGGCAGCAGATTGTTGGACTACAATCAGTTGCAAACCTGTAGCAGCACCTCCTGTAAGTAGATTAGTTCTTCTTGGCTCCAGAACAGTAGCTGATTTGGGGTGGGTTTTATCTTTATTTCCTTTCTGAACTGTTTGTTCAATGGAGCAGGAGCCAGGGGCCACTGGTGCTATATAAAGGATTGCCAGGTCAGCATTAAACTGTATTCCCAGCTACAGGAAACGTTCCCAGGCAGGATCATGTGTGAGCAAAGAACAGTGAAAGAGAAGCAGTGAGCTCAGGCTGGTTACTATGGAGCAGATATAATCAGGTTTAACATACACTGAGTGCCCCTGGAGCCCTCTGGTTTGGTTTGTTTGGGTGTTTCTGAAAGCACTTCTCTTCAACTCCCCCCAGCCTCACCTTCATAAGCCTAAGTTCATCCAGGCAAAGATGTAAATCCCTGCAAAGCCACCAAGAGGGAAAAGGCCTGAGCTTATACACACATAGTGTGG
>JANHGB010002062.1:0-14296 GCA_026283785.1 Coracopsis vasa | reverse complement strand
TAAAAGAACACAATGGCACCACCTAAAGGACACATTCTGTATATAGAAAGACTTAGCTGCATTTGCAGCACCTCTCTGGTCTGCCATGTGCCTGTGCGCACACGTAGCACAGGTTCATTGGACAACACTGAGCCCCACGGTGGCAATTTTCATTTCCTCAGGAATCAGTACAGCACAAAGCTTATTCATGATTATAAAATCATGCATACAGAAAAAGATATCCATATTTTTATAGCCCTTCTGATGAGACTGTAACAGAAGAGACAACTGTTAAAGCAGCTGCCTTTTTCTCTGCACTAAAAATTCATGAAAGAGGCATGCCTAATAGAACAATTTCAGCAGGTTTAAGGAAGATTAAATATAGGAAGAAACACTCTTGCCAGCAGAATGGCAAGTTCATATAGTCCTATAAATCTCTCACTAAAAAATGTGTGCTAGAATACAAGACACTGACAGAAAAAAAGGGATAGGAGATCCTTTCATTCCATTGTATCTAGGTAATACAGCAGCATATGTACATCTTCCTATATGTTATGCAATGGTCCTACGTTCCAAGAAGGATAGGGGAGATTTTAAGAACAAGTATAACTTGTTCTCCTTTCTCAGCATCAGTCATAGCTTTCATGGTTCATTCTTTCAGATCATTTTTGTGAAAGCATGAAGTGCTTTCACAACTGAGGACAGGTATAACAAAAGCTCTTCCTTACAAATATTTGAGGGTTTGATCACTTGGAATGTATATTTTTCCAAAACAAACCAAATGCAAACAGCTTCAAAGCTAATCCAAGCGAAAGTCTACTGGTGCTTACAGTTCCACATAATGGGTTCATCTGGCTCGCTCCATTTACAGTGGCAAAACTGGGAAGAAAAAAAAAATCAGCTCCTTTGAAACAGCATTTGTATATACATATACTAGAGAGAGAGGGAGTTCTGCATGGCAACCGATTTTCAAAAGCTTATGGCAGTGACCATATAACACTGTTCGGTGCTTTGGTCTGAAAGGCAAAGACTAAGACAAAACCAATTGCCTAAGAAAACACTTTAAAATCTTTGGAGGGGTATCAACTACTTCAAAATGCTGCTAATGTGTTCTGGAGACTTTCACCTGACAATCTAAAGTCATTACCACACCATCCGTGTGCAAAGCCATTTAATTGCTTCAATTTGGTTACTAGTTGGCAGTACTGCATGAGAAAAACTGCTTCTTGATAGCTGGTGAGAGAGGCCAAGGACTGATCTGGCATAAAGAACAAGCTACTTCCTACGCCCCAGGTCAGGATGCAGGCATAGTGGTAGGACTGGGTGGGGAACTGCATGCTGTAATTGCCTGTTCAGTTCATAAATAAGAGACTATGGTCTCCCAGAGAGCAAAAGGAAAAGGAAATATAGTTCCAGGCTTGTATTTTAAACATTGTTTTTCAGGATAAAATGAAAGCAGAGCCTTTCAAAATATTTAATTTTTAAATAGTTAGTTGTCTAAGAAAGATGTGCCAATGTTAAATACAGCCATTATGGGGCCAGATATTCAGAAGAACTGAATCGCCCACGTGTATCTCCAAATCAGATGACTAGATTTCCTGAAGCACTAGGCCTCCAGCAGAAGTTTTGATTATTTTGGCATTTCCTTCAGGAGTTGAATTGGAAGTCAACAACAACTGCTGAGTGCTCAGCTCCTTGAAAAACCTGGCCTGGAGATTAATAGCTCTGTGGTGCTCAGCACACTGGCTGCCTTTTACTCAGCGCCTCGTAATTTACAGCATTAGTTGCTTCAGTCTGGCAATAGCTTTTGAGAAGCTGACCACTAGTTTGCCCATCAGAGAGATGAAAATACAAAGGCAAAAGTACCTGTTCTAACAACAAGTCAAGTAAAAGCTATCACAAACTCAGATTTCCTCAGTCTCCTGTATTTCCATTAAAAAGTAGTGGTAGGAGGGTGAATATTTAGAAGACAGCAACAACCTCAAGGCCCCTGGCAAGGCTAAAGGCACACGTAATTGAAGTACATATAAAGACAGAAAGACCTACCTCTCCCTATGTAAACTTGAAGCTCCCTGCTAATTCACAAGAGAGACTCTGTGTTAACAATTTCTGCCTATGTAACTCTTTTGACCCTTCAGTACACCCCTGTCTGTAAAGGAACTTGACAGTAATGGAAAACACGATGAAAGTCTGGTGAAGGACATGGTGGATCATGAACATACCATATGGGAAGACAAGGGGTAGTTGTGGTGTGGTGTGCATATTTCTGGAAAGCATGAACAGGAAAATATCAAACTTTCTAAAAATTCGGCTGTTCTCTGCCACAGCCCACAGAAAGAATTGCTGCTACATCCCCCAAACAGGGTTTTGTAATGCTAAAGGGCAGCCAATGGATTTACAAACACTTTGAAAGGGGACCATAAAACCATACCCTTCATTTCAGTGAGAAATGAGGCAGACAGTTCATTAAAAATTGGTTACCTCAGAAGAGAGTAATACCTGCCAGCCTCTGGGTGGGATGGACATTCTTGTGCCAAGGTATTATGTATTCATTTCTGACTGAGTGGTTATAAAAGCCCATCAATTCAAACTGCCTTGTGAGGAATTTAGCTCAACATAGGTTAAGACTCCCTTATGCAACAATCACCTTAGTGATAAGCTCTTTAACTCTTTCCCTAACTGTCAGCTCAGCAGCAGTTACAATGCCAAGCCCAGTAGTTTTTCTAAAGCCAACATCCTGGTAAAGTTTATAGTATTTTGGCTGAGTAAAGACCCCAGGATTTGGTTTTCAGGTTATGTCTTGGAGTGCAAGATGTGCGAAGCTGACACTGCAGCATTCAGTGGGAAAGTAGTGAGGGACAGCTAAAATAAATAATAAAATTAACTGCTGTAGTCACTGAGATCAAATGTTAAGAGAAAAGCCTTGAAAATGTTTATTCTCCAAGATTAGATGGAATCCTAGGCAGTGTTTATTGCAGAGATGGAGTGTGCTACTTCTCATTTTTGCTTCCTGCATCCGCCTTTCTCTTCAAAGTGCTAAACAGCAAGGCTGCAGGGATTATGGTGCAGAGGGAATTCTTGCCACTTTCCTTCTCGCTCTCTAAACATGACAACTCTTGGCAGGCCTTGGTCACATTGTTTGTGTAGCCAGGACAAGAGGGTGGAATTCTGGAACACGTTCCAGCCCACATTCCGGATTTTCCTATAAACTAGCCCCTTATTTTAAACACACACCTCTGTGAATTACCTTTGTGTTGCTATGCCATTTGAAAATCTGTTTCAAACACTCCTTGTAAACTAAAATCTGATTCAGCTGCAATTCCAATCAAGATATTTCTTCATGGTAAATAATCTACTAAAAATACAGTGTTTGATTTTGTAATAAAAACTAAAAAATTTAAGGGGGGGTGGAAGAGGGAGAAGTGGCTCAGAGTCAGACAGGGAGTGTGGAATCTGTCCCTCTAAACTAAAATACAAAGAATTGCGTATGTTGAGTGCATAACCATTTATACATCTGGACTTCACTGCTTATCTTGTCAGAGGACCCCGTCTCCCCTTTTGTGAATGCAATTTTGCACCATAAGTAACAGGCAGAATTGCAGCAGTCATTTGCCTAACAATGGGATGTGTTAACGCAGAGCTAAAAAAAGTACAAAATGAAGGTCAACCCAAGACAGTCAAAAATGCAGTCCCTGCTTCTCTTACTCAGCTGATTGTTGCACAAAGATCAACATTGCTCAATCTGGTGCATGTACTTTCAGCTCAATAAGTGCTTTCATTCATCATTCACAACTTGCTTTATTATGAAAGTTGAGCTATATCTTTAACACAAACCACATTTCCTTTGTCCTGAATGAAAGATCTGCTTGGGCACACTGGAGAACACGCTTGCTGTTGATGCAATGTTATCGCATGCACTGAGGCCAATATTTTACATCTTAAAGCCCACAGCAAAAACTACCTATGTAGAACAAACTTCCTATGTAGAACAAACTATTCAAGTAGACATTTTTAATTAAATGATGGAGGTAAAGGAGCTCTTTCTCCACCGGTAGCACCAGGTTTAACAATTCATTTGACACACAAATGTTTCTGCATCTTCTTTCATGAAGTTGCTGATGCATAATAGGACCTACACTCCCTGCAGGCATGGCTCTCCTGGATACCATCTGCATCCTGTATTAGAAATTCATTAACTGGCACTGGTGGAACTTCAGCTTTACACTTGTGTGCCTAACAGTTTCTCTGTTGCTTCCCTTCAACTCACTACCCTGTTGACTGCTTTCCATCCTTCAATAGCATTTGGAAAGGGTATCGTGCTCTGTGTGCAGATACTCCCTAACTCTCTAAGGGAAGATGTCAGAAATAACAACAAAATATGGATATTGTAAGATACCACTTCATTTCCCTGTTAGTTTATAGCCATTACAGGTGTGGAAAGGCAACAGAAGGAGTCCATCAATGTAGGGTAGAACAGGGAAATTGGATGGTTGAGAGAAATATAAAGTAAAAAAGCTGAAAGATGAGGAAGAACCTACTTATATTTGTCACGGCAAGTACCTTATGTGAGTCTAAAGGCTGCCTAATGAAGCTAGAATAAGCTCAAGAAGTGCCTGTACTGTCCATATGTAGAGCATGGATTTCATCTCACTGTATTTCACAAGCCACTTCTGACAACTGAGATAAGATATGTCAACACACTTCGCTTGCAGAGTTTTTCACTCTTTTAGCACATCAAATGCATTTTATATCTTAGCAAAATCTCTTCCTACTTCTCTACAAACATAGATACATTTTTATGAAGGTTAGCTGGAAGCAGTGTTAAACACAGGACTGTATTACAAGAGAAGGATGACTGCAAAGTCACGCTTTGAGGAGCCATTTTCCCTATGTAGCCAAAGGAGCCTGTTTTGGTTCATGAACCAAAAAAAAACTGCAAGAGGAAGTGAGGGATCTGCTGCTTGGTTACTGTTCATCCAAAGAACCCTCCTGCACTGTATCGTAGCACAGGATTGCTAAGTGTCAGCCTGAGAAAACTAGTAGCATGTGTACTGCCATGCTGAGTAATACTCATGTGCTATTCTTACCACTCCTCCTCCTTTCATCTACTGCTGAGGAAGCAGGAACACACCCAGAGCTCTCAGAGGGAGAACAGAAGCAAAATTGTGTATGGATTTCAGGTGACCTCCTGGACTCTCTCAGCTGAGGATTAGCAGACACTAGAGTAAACCTATCTTGTTAACCATGATTTTCTACTCTTCACCCAGCTTAGGTAACTGCAGTGTGAGCAAGACTGTGAACAGCAGGCAGCTCTGGGGCAAGCATGTACAATCATTTCCAAGTACAGAATAAGAATAAACAGTTTCTGAAAATAAATGAGTAAGCAGAAATATAGTTTTAGGAAAGCAGAAAGCACCCCCATAAAAGAAAGTAAACGTAAGAAAAATGAGTATGGAACATTTGGAACCATCCACCTGTAGCAACCTACAAAAGAAAACCAATAATCAAATATGCCAGTTCACAGGATGAAGTTGTTACTAATTTTTTCACTTTTTGTAACTGATAGCAAATAAATGCCTTTGTAAAATTTTAACAATATGTACAAATCTTAAGCATTTGAGCACTTCATTAAAGGAATCTTGAATGACAATAAGCCATAAATAAAGACCTAAACTCTAGTTATCTTCCTTACCATGTTTGAGGGCTTCACAGAACGTGGACTTTAATTTCCCAGCATCAATAAAACCCAGGAAATTCCTATTTAAAGGATGACTGATTTCTGATCTGCTGCAATTGTAATACACTTCACATGTATTGTAATTTTGCTGCATCTTGAATCCTGTGCTCAGTTCTGGGACCCTCACTACAAGAGAGACATTGGGGTGCTGGAGCTGCGCCAGAGAAGGGCAATGGAGCTGGTGAAGGGCCTGGAGCACAAGCGTGATGAGGAACAGCTGAAGGACCTCAGGGGGTTTAGTCTGGAGAAGAGAAGGCTTGTGGGGACCTAATCACTCTCTACAACTACCTGAAAAGAGGATGGAGCCAGGAGGTGGCTGCTCTCTTCTCTCAAGGAACAAGTGATAGGACAAGAGGAAATGGCCTCAAGCTGAGCCAGGGGAGGGGGAAGGTTTAAACAGGATACTAAGAACAGTTCCTTCACAGAGAGGGTGTTCAGGCATTGGAACAGGCTGCCCACGGCAGTGGTGGAGTCACTGTCCCTGGAAGTGTTCACAAACCATGTAGACGAGGTCCTTAGTGACATGGTTTAGTGGTGGCCTTGGTAGTGCTAGGCTAATAGTTGAATTTGATGATCTTAAAGGTCATTTCCAACCTAGTTGATTCTAGCAATCAAATTTTACCTTTTTCAGAAATTAACAAAATATTCAATTTACACCCAAGACCCACAACACCATAAGTATCACATGTTGACTGCAGAAGATTGACAGTCCATCCCACAGGTCTTAAAACACTAAACCTGTTTTCATTATGCTAGCTATCTTATGACTGCAATAGCAACAGGACACTTCTAATGACAAATTCCACATTAATGGAAAACACAGTACACACAAGCTAAGAATATGCTCTTTTCTCTGTAAGACTAGAATTATAAAATTGGCAGTTCCTATAAGCAAACATTTATCAAATAGGAATCTGTGTTGAGTGGGTAAGAATTTGTATTTAAATTCTGTGAATGTGTACTTGCATTTCATTTGGCATCAATCTATAATTAAACTAATTTCTGCAATCAAGTGGCAAGAACTATGATGCTTAAAAGGATAGCAAAAGCTGTGAAAGATTCATGACCGCAGAGTTCATCAAAGTCCAACACAGAGCCTCTCTGCAAAGATTAATTTCAGTTATATGCTCAAAGGTTACAATTTATGCCTATTTAAGTCATAACCCTCAGCACATTTACAACCAGTCCTTTGCAGTACTGGGTTTAAAGTAAACCAGACACACAAGGACTTTTCATTTTAACTTACAGAGTTAACACAATGCTTTGAAAAATGGTGGAACAATCCTCACTGGAAGATTTTAAAGGCAAAAGAGACAAACATCTGCCAGCAATGACGGAGGTATAATGCCTTGGGGAAGAGAGATGGATTAGAAGATCTTTCGAGGTTTTTCCCCATCCTGTTTTTCTGCAATTCCAAGGTGCGAAGATGGGAAAACAAAGATTTACAGAAAATGTCTGAACAAGAGGAAAAGTAATTGTGTAATTAAGAGTGAACTGTTAACTGATTACAATTTCCATGTAACATTTGGATTAGAATTACTACTATATAATAGTACAGAATAACTGAGACAAGGACAAAATAAAAAAGCAAGGGAAACCAGGATTCAGAAACCAGTTGCAGAACTGAAGGCAACTGTTTGTGTGCCACTTGTCTCTTCCTAGAAGCCTGAGCACAGCTTACCTTTGTCTTGAAAAATCAGCTTGGATTGTGTTTAACACGTCCAGCCTCAGGAAAAGGAAAAACAATTCTCGCATGTTATAGACAAACCTTCAAAGTGGGCAGAATCCCAGGTTATATTCAAGTACAGGCCTAAGCATAAAAGCCATGTCCATGAAAACTGAGGCTATACCATGCACCGATCAGCTCCTCTGACAACAGTTTATGCCTCCATCAGAGAAGAAAGGTATGAAGGCATCCTTTGGAAAATCTGATTCTTAACCTTATTCTGCTCCAATACTATTGCCTTCCTGCAGAGCAAAAAGGACAAAGCCTCCTTTCCTTCAGGAAGGGCAAGCATGAAGTACTTCATGTGTCCAGAGCTAACTTCCCAGGAATTCTTTTGGTTTAATTTCCTTTACTGAATGATTTGGTAAGTTCATTGTGTAATCAATCCTTATTTCCTGGGACTGGAAATTCTTTTCCTCTATCTCCATTTGCAGTCCCAATGTATCTCAAGGATTTCCAAATCATGAAATTCTGCTGCTTGTAATACAAAGCAGCCAAATTCGTAGTTTTTTCAAGCGTAATAAATTCAACAGCCTGTCTTGTTTATGCTGAGATTATGGCACTCAGCTCCCAGCACAGAGCCAGCTCTAAAATAAAAACTCTTATTCTCATAATCAATATCTTGCAGTTATTTGATGCCATTTTGAGAAGAGGGTTGTAAGAACAAACCAAAACTATACATTAAAAAGACAAACTCAGAAATGTGGCATATAAAGTGTTACCCTAGAGCAATGGGGACACTGAGATATTTTTTCTATCTATTCCATACTACATTCAGAGTTTGTATCAAGGGGATACAGAAGCTCAAGAGAATGCCCTTTAAGAATGAAAGCAGGAATTTAGAAGACAGATTCCATTCTTGACTGGGCCACCAGTTCCTTTGAGCCAAATCATTTAACATTATGAAACACTAACATTTGAAAAACTGTTTGCTTGTACTCCCTAACAAGTATGGCCTATCAGAAAATGAAGAGCAAAGAGTAAGTATAAACTATATGATAACAAGTAGCTATAGATTTGGTGTAACACGATGTTAGAGCACAATGTTTTCTACGATCTTTTTGTGTGTCATATTTAGAGACTATGATACCTCCACTATGACAGCAAAGGTATAGATTTATCTTTACTTTTTAACTCTAGCAGGTGGCAGTAGTCAATAAATCCAGAATAAAGCCAAGAACAAAGCATCCACACTGCACTGAATATCTCTCCTTGCCTTTCCTATCTTCATTTATTTTAGCCTGGCCCTGCTGTTTTTACTTGCTGTCTGTCTGTATAGGAAACAGGCTCTGGGATTTTGGAAGCAGAATACCTAGGCCATGGAAATTTCAGAATCTGACCCAAAAAGTGAAACTGGCAATATAGTCGCAGCTTTTCCCTCCACCTGCCTAATGCTTAGCAGGAAAAAATAGGAGAAAGAGAGGACATTGTATTAATGGATATATTATTGAAGGAATCGAAGGTTGTGGCTAAAATTGTACAGCGAACACAAGTCCAAACTGCAAACTGGTTAAGTAAGAGGGGCTAATAAACCTTTTCTGTTGGTTATAAAGTGGAGACAAGTAGCTATTGGCTAGGTGCTCTACACAGTTGTAAAGTGTGAGGGTCTTGGAAGGCATTGTGACTTACACACTAAGAGACTGAATGTGACTGCATAGTAGTGAATAACTTGTTTGTCGTTCATGTGAATAAAATGTGGAAGTAGATCGATGCTTTTCTCCATAATATGGGTTCTCTACTAAGCACAGTAAATCTCCGTCACACTACAATAGTGTGAGATCATTCATGCCATTAGTTTCAATGACACTGACTCTATACTGCATGCAGTTTGCTGTTCTCTTTCCTCAATATAACAAAGCCTGAAAGTGCCAGCTGCCTCTTGAGTCTTAAAAAGAAAGAAAGAGAGAGAGAGAGAGACTTTCATTTACCATGATTTGGATTGGTTAATTTCACTCTATTAGTTTGTTGCTTCCTCCCATATGAAAAAATGCATTGTGGTTCAAACTAACACACACGAGAAAGACCGCTCAGTTAGTGTGCAAAACATAAATCACCAGCTTGAAATGATATTTTGAACATGCAGC
Organism: Coracopsis vasa; assembly: GCA_026283785.1. Classification (NCBI taxonomy): domain Eukaryota; kingdom Metazoa; phylum Chordata; class Aves; order Psittaciformes; family Psittacidae; genus Coracopsis; species Coracopsis vasa. Next base: position 4,770 of record JANHGB010002062.1, on the reverse strand, counting down.
ATAACACCCTCAGCAGCAGCAGGTTTTCTGCAAATAGCACACTTTTTTTTTCCTGCTAGGACTAATCCCATGTGCTGAGCTTTAGCTGAGCCCCACGTGCACCCAGCAATCAGATTTTATGAGTGTAGTATTGTCATTTTTGTAGTCTATGGTTGGCATGTAAATGGAAGCCGTGGTTCCGCCACCTATAGATAGGCCTAGGTTATAAAGATAACTGTGTAACAGAGGAATTTTCAACCCAATTTAACGGCCTTCTGGCTTAAGTGCTATACAATATCATATAGCCATTCTGTTATCACTCCTATGGGGAAACTTCATTAGCACACTCACAACAGCCGCTCTTCCCCTTCCTGCACCATGCAGCTTATCCATTCAAATGCAGCTGCATGCTAAGGTGCTAAGTTCAGATTCATTTTGTTGAGAAATCAGAGGAAGAGATGGCAGTTGAGACGACAACAAAATCAAACAGGAAAAACTATTATGGTGCCACATTTGAAAATACCTCAGTGAGTTCATCAGCACAGATCTGGTGTGTAAAGACAGACTGAAAGTGTCAAATAAAAGACCAAAATTCAGAGGGCATATTCCATTGCATTGGTACACACACTTGGGTTTCAGGATCCTTCAGAAAACGATTTTTAAAGCCCCTGCTCAGTGACATGAATAGATAGCTGTCTGTTGTCTGCTTGCACGCATGCTTGTTTAAAAAATAGGAAGGGTGAGACAAAATTGCACAGAAAACCCAGAAAGTTTTACTTTGAGAAAACAACTTGTTGAATCCCCACGTCAGGACCAGCTGGTTAAACTTGGACAAGTTCTTAAATCTCTCAATACTACAGAGTTAAAAACACACAGCTACCTCAGATTCAGAGATGAAGTGGTTTATGTACAGAAAACACGTTATTTATGTCATGCATGCTATGCAGTGCATACGTATATTCAGTTATATAGTTCCTAATCTCTCACAAGGACTTCAGCAACACTGAGGAATTAACACAGGGACTTGGCACTAGTTTGACTAACCAAAGTGCTTGGGAGTGACCAACAACAATCCATCTGTTCAATTACCAGCAAAACAAAGCCAGCATTACGTAAAAGTACAGTAAAATATGGGCTTATTAGGAACCTGGTTCCGGAGGTTGCTACACACCAGATTACAGTGCTATATAAATGCATATTACTAACAGCACACCGGTTAGCAGTTTGGCACATGTTACCTTTGAAAATGTGCATATTTTTCCAATAAATGGTCATGGCAGGTCTCTCAAAATTGTTATAGCCTTCTCAGTTTGAAAAAATTAGAAATCAGCTATTAAAACCCCCAATCCTAGACACACATTAGCTTAGTATACTGGAATAGCATCTCTTGGGTAAATAACTTACGTTTTACAGTAGTACGTGTTCCGAAGTATGCATTTACCTGACGGACCAGAAAAGCTCTGAAGGAGCTTGTCTAGTCCACTGGGTAATATCTAATGGATTTTTTTAAGACTAGTATGCATGACACTAAGCATCCTAAATTGTATAAATAGGGTACCTTTAGACAACCCAAAACACACAATGATTTGGACCACAATGCATGAGTGATGGAAATAGCTTAGGGTTTGTAAAATAAGAGCAAGGACTAACAGGTATTTTATACTTAGTTCCACTGTAACATGAACTGTCATTTTGAAAAACAGCTGAATTCTACACTGGTGCCAGAGATTTGGCCACAAAAATATATTTCACAGAGCTTTGCAGTAACTTCATGGTAACTACTGACTCATTCCATTGGAAAGAGGGAAGCTCAAAAACAGTTTCAGAGAGCTCTGCCACTGTGGTCTCCTTTTTCTACATAGCACTGGCTTATGCCATATGGGCAAGCAACGTTCGTAGCTCTGTCCCTCATGCTGAAGAGGTACCTGAGGTGATTTCAGCCTGATGCACACTAACACCACAAGGCTTGCTATAATTCTAAATCCTCTCCAACAAGGATGAATTTCTCCTTTGTCAAGTAACCAGAGATGCAGGAAAGGAAGAGGCCCTTGTAAGACACTCGTGCTTTCGTCTCTGTAGGAAGGAGTTTCAAGGGAGGGGACAACCATTTTCACTCTTTACAATGCTTACATTTACTACAGAAAGATTTTGTAGTTAAAAAAAACCCTTAAAAGGGTGTGACCTTTTCTTTTAATTATTGGCTTGTATCTTTGTGCTTCGTTCACTGTTGTTCAGTTGTCTAAATAAATGACTGGGTTAATATAATCTGTGAGCTTTAATTTTTTTAAAAGTGAAATTATAGAATCATAGACTGGTTTGGGTTGGAAGGGACCTTAAATACCACTTATCAATAAAATCACTGAAAAATATTTTGGGTATTCAGGATTTTGTAGAAAGCCCCCTGGGATGCACGTCCTTCTGCCCTTCACGCAGCTAACTATATCATACACACCCCACCATGACCTTCAGGTAAAAGTACCATAGTCATCACTGCCATTAGCATCTCAAATTGTACTTGGAGTGTAAAATACTATCAGTACTAGTTACTACTAAGTATGCAGTTAATAACTATATGCCAATTTGTGGTCTACGCTCCATTTAAGGTCCACTTAGTTCATGATTGAGAACCCAAAAAAGGTTTTATGTCTTCTTTAAGATCTATTGGAGATATTCCTTATCCAAGGAATACAAACATACCACAGATTCAAACTTTTTACCATATTCCTAATAACCAGAAAGCCAAATGGGATTCATTGTATATATAAAAATATAAACCACTAGTGAATGGAATGATGTTAACAGTGACAGGCTTTTTCTAACTTGTTTTCCTTAGGTAAGGAGGACACTTTGGCTATGCAATACTTTCAGGTAAATGCAACTGCAGACAACCAGCCACAAAAGATGCTTAATAGCACATCTGCATGGCTTTCTTCCCCAAGCATCCCAGGCCTGAAATGCAGAGAAGTAGTTGACATTCAGCTTGACAAGCCAGCCAACAATCTCTATGCTTCAATTCCTGCTCCAGAACACATCTTTGTACAGGTTTACAGGCTCAGGCTCAGATAATTAAATTTTTATGCAAGTCTCTACTAGGCATCTTCTTCAGTTTTATCATCATTTTCTTTTTCACCACTGTAAATTAGGGTGAGACATTAGCTCTACACTTGTGTTTTTCAGAAAGAACTACTGGCTGCCTGAGCTACTAGAACTACTGATAGTGAACTCAAGACCTAGCACATTGTATCACACAACTTTAAAAGACATTCACTCATCTGAGGGGAAAAGGGATATATATAATAAAATGCTCATCTTAGGAAAAAAACCTTTCAGAATGCTGAATTCTTATTAATGGTATTATTATCTTCAAATTTACACTGAAGAACCAACCAAGCATCTACATTTCCTTTAAGATATACTGTCAGTCACATAAGTTGTATGTAATTTATCAGCAAGGAATGTAACTGGTGTGCTACTCATAGAATCAGAGAATCACAGAAAGGTTTGGGTTGGAAGGGTCCTTAAAGCTCATCCAGTTCCAACCCCCTGCCATGGGCAGGGACACCTTTCACTAGAGCAGGTTGCTCCAAGTCCCGTCCAACCTGGCCTTGAACACTGCCAGGGATGGGGCAGACACAGCTTCTCTAGGTAACCTGTGCCAGCCCCTCACCACCCTCACAGGGAAGAACTTCTGCCTAAGATCTCAACTCAGACTCCCCTCTGCCAGGATAAAGCCATTCCCCCTTGTCCTGTCCCTAGAGGCCCTCGTCAAAAGCTCCTCTCCAGGTTTCTTGTAGCCCCTTTAGGCACCAGAAGCTGCTCTAAGGTCTCCCTGAAGTCTTCTCTTTTCCAGGCTGAACAAGCCCAGCTCTCTCAGCCTGTCTCCAGAGCAGAGCTGCTCCAGCCCTCGCAGCATCTCTGTGGCCTCCCCTGAACTCGCTCCAACAGCTCCACATCCCTCTTGTGTTGTTGCCCCAGAGCTGGACACAGGACTGCAGGGGGTGTCTCCAGAGAGGAGCAGAGGGGGAGAATCCCCTCCCTTGACCTCCTGCTCACGCTCTGGGGATGCAGCCCAGTTCTGAAATGCTCTCTGAGGAAATGCCACCGTGCCAGTAAGCATGAGGCATGTGCCAGCCAATGTGCAGGAGGCTCCTCTGGAAAGGCGGATTCCCAGACATCCCAGAGATTTCTGACCCAACGAGGCAGCAGCCTTCGGCACTGGTGCACCCGTTAGTGCTTCTTGGATCACACAGCTGCAAGCCAGCTCCAGCTGCATGGCAGCAGAGGGGTGGGAAATGGCTTGGCAAAGAGTGGAATGTGCCACTTCTGTTGTGTGACTGAAACATCCTTCCCTCCCGCTCCCGTCAAAAGTGTTTGTGTTCTCTTGGCCACAGAACTACATGAAATGGCCTGGGCATGGTGTGGAAGACCCAGGAAACAGCTTGGGAGTGCCAGGAGCTACATTCTGCTACTCGCACTGCGGTACTGCTACCTGAAACTGCAGATCCACAGGCACAGGGCTAAGCCATGATCATGTGTCACTCATGTCTTAATGGAGCTGCTGGCAGTAATGGTCACACAGGACTTCCAACAGGCATGCATACCTGCTGATGTGCATTTGCTGCTCCAAGAATGGATGGATGGATGAATGGATGGATCTACGGATGGATGTATTGAATAGATGGATGGGTGAATGGATGGATGGATGGATGGATTGGATGGATGGATGGATGGATGGATGGATGGATGGATGGATGAATGGATGGATTGGATGGTTGGATGGATGAATGGATG
>JANHGB010002056.1:0-31768 GCA_026283785.1 Coracopsis vasa | reverse complement strand
GCCAGGCACAGAGGTGAGACTGACTGGTCTGTAGTTCCCTGGGTCATCCATTTTCCCCTTCTTGAAAATGGGGGTTACATTTCCCTTTTTCCAGTCATCAGGAACTTCATCTGACTGTCATGATTTTTCAAGTATAATGGACAGTGGCTTAGTAACTTCATTTGCCAGCTCCTTCAGGACACACAGGTGTATTTCATCAGGTCTCATGGACTTGTGCATGTTCAGATTCTTAAGATGATCTCGAACCTGATCCTTCCCTACTGAGGGCCTAAGGTCTTCATTCTTACAGTCCCTGTATTTGCCTTCGAAGACTTGAGTGGCATGGCTAGACCACTTGCTAGTGAACACTGAGGCAAAGAAGTCATTGAGAACCTTAGCCTTCTCCAAATCCAGGGTAGCCAATTGTCCCATTTTCTTCTGGAGACGGCCCACATTATCCCTAGTCTATCTTTCGTTTGTGATATACCTATAGAAGCCCTTTCTGTTTTCTTTGACATCTCTGGCAAGACTCAATTCTAAGTGGGCCTTCGCTTTCCTGACCTGATCTCTAGCTTCCCAGATAATGTCCCTTTATTCTATGGCTGGATTTTTGTGGAACTGCATAAACTATATGAATATGAATAAATAAATAAATAAATCTGTTATTTACTACTGTTATTTCAATTGAAACCTATGTGTATGGAGTAAAACTCTTTATCACCTAGTTAGTGGTTTTAAAATGCAGTAAATATAGAGGATACTTCCTTATCCAAATCTCAAATAAACCTCAGTGGTAAAACGGAGGTCCCTGATCTTTCATCCAAGAGACAGATGATTAATCATCACCTCACACAACAGATAATCTACTTCTGTTCTTCATTTGGTTTTCCTGACCTCTGCTTGTACTGAAATAATGAAGAACAATTTTATGTTTAGAAAGCCTTGTTAAACTTGTTCACCTGATGGGTATTATCAACATTGGGTCTGCATCAGCATTATTTCTCTGATTTATAAGGATTACCAATTTACAGCAGTATGAGTGGTATAAAAATCAGGCCTTCTGGTGCTTAATATAATTTATCTTTTGCACAGGCAAACGAGCACTTTTCTGAGTCATTATCAAATGTTTGTCAAGGTATACACTATAGTAATTCAAAGAGTGTTTAAGTATACTTGTTTACCATTTGAAAGGTGGCATGTAGTTTTAATGACATTTTGCAGCTGACGGCTTAACAATATTGGCATGTTCACTTCACTTATGTATATTGAGGCTTGACTTTGTATATTTGCATTTCTAGTGTTAAGAGTGGAACATCATGGCCCTGAAAATCTTCCTCTGTAATGTTCAGTAAGCTTTATCTGTGTGCAAATCCTGTATTTAATTAATATGTAAACCACATGCTAATGTACCATTATCATGCTAGTCATATGGAAAATTTCAAAAGGATTTCTAGAATTAAAGTTGAGAATATCAAAAGAGGATTACGAATATTTGATTGTTAATTGGGCATCCTTAAATAACTCTGTAATCTCCTTATCTTTAATACTTATATTTTAGATACAGAAAAGAAATGAAGATGCGTTTTCCTTTTCCTGTTTATTGTGAAAGAAATATAGAATTATTTTTCATGACCCTGTTTACAATCTGGGAAATACAGTGGTGAGCCAATAAGCATTTTAAAATTGGGGGAGGGTGGAATTAAAATGAACATAATCATCATAGAATCATAGAATGGAAAGGACCTTAAGGATAATGTAGTTTTAACCTCCCTAACACGGGCAGGGACACCTTCCACCAGACTAGGCTGCTCAAAGCCATGTTCAACCTTGCCTTGAACATTACTGGGTATGGGGCATCCACAACTTCTCTGGGCAACCTGTGCCACTGTTTCACCACTGTCACAGGGAAGAACTTCTTCCTTATATCCAATCTAAATCTACTCTCTTTCAACTTAAAACATTTCCCCTTATCCTATCACAACATGCCTATGTAAATAGTCCCTCTCCAGACTTCCTGTAGGTCCTGTAGGTACTGGAAAGCTGGTATAAGGTCTCCTCAGAGCCTTCTCTTCTCTATGCTGAAGAAGCTCAACTCTCTCAGCCTCTCTCCGTAGGAGAGGTGCTCCAGTCCTCTGACCATCTTTGTAGCCCTCATCTGGACTCTCTTGAGCAGGTCCACACCGCTCTTGTGTTGGGAGCCCCAGAGCTGGATGCAGCACTGCAAGTTGGGTCTCGTGAGGGTAAAGTAGAGCAGTAGAATCACCTTCCTCAACCTGTTGGTCACAGTACTTTTGATGCAGCCCAGCATACAGTTGGCTTTCTGGGCTGTAAGTGGACACTGCTGGCTCATGTTGAGCTTCATCCCCAAGTTCTCCTCAGAGCAGCTCTCAATCCAGTCTCTGCCCAGCTGTGGTTGTGCTTGGGATTACCCCAGGGGCAGGATCTTGCCCTTAGCCTTGCTGAATTTAATGAGGTTCACATGGAACTGCCTCTCAAGAGTGTCAAGGTCCATCTGGATGACATCCCTTCCCTCCAGTGTGTCGACTGCACCACATAGTTTGTTGTTGTTGGCAAACTTACTGACCTTGCACTCTATCCCACTGTCCGTGTCACTGACAAAGATGTTAAACAACACTGGTCCCAATACCAACCCCTAGGAACGCCACTTATCACTGTTGGACTTTTAACCATTGACCACAGTCCTTTGAGTGCAACCATCCATGCCAATTCCTTCTCCACTGAGTGGTCCTCCATCAAATCCATGCTTCTCCAGTTTAGAGACAAGAATGTTGTGTGGGATAGTACCAAATGTGTCAGTAGTCTATTGGCATATTGCTGACCACACCTGGTTTAGTAATTTTTGGTTTTATGTTATATTACAGAGTGACAAATGAGCAACTTCAAATAAAGTGAGATCCAAAACTTAGCTAAAATTCTTGGAAATCTTCATATTTCAGAAAGCAGAAGGTAGACATATGTTAAAAATAACAGCAAAAAATACAGTCCTGTGTTTCTGAAAGTACACCTGTGCATTAATTGATTTGGAACAGAATGGGTAGAATTTGGTAGCTTTAGTGCAAAAAAATACAGGAGTTTCTCCAAGGGTTTTGGATAACAGCTGAAGGAATTTCTATGTGCACAAATTAGCATTACAGTAGATGAAGCTACTGGTAACATCTAATAATCATGATGTTATTCCTTGATGTCATGTTATTTCCATTACCAGACTGTACCAAGGATGGGCTGATGATGAGACTCATGCATCTGTTTGGTGGAGACATCACTGTGCAGCACTGGGGCCATTTCACATAACAGTTATGCCAAAGGAAAACAAGCTTTCAGTTTTCAAAAGTTAATCTGCAGAAGAATGAATGATGAGCTGCATGTGTTTTATGCTTTCTGGGAATGACTAGAGACTTATTTATGAGAATATTTAGAGGCAAGGAATAAGAATATTTTGGACATTCAATCAGGGGCATCACGTTGATCTATTATATTTTTTTAAATGACACTTAGTATCAGATCTCAATATGGCTTTTCTTATGAAAGAACCTCAAAGATAATATAATATAAATATATTATAAAACAATAAAACAGATGTTTGTTTGTTTTGCTGTTTTGGTTTTTTTTGTCATCTTACTTTCTTCATGACTCAATTGTTTTCCAGGGTGTAGTTGAACAATAAGGGAAATAAATTGTTTCCTACTGTATATTCTTGAGTTAACCTCAACAATAGCCACCTGTCCTGGTATACCACATCACTGGGGATTTAAAAAAATTAGAAGTAAACATACTACACATCCTCTGAAGTTACTGCATACTTTATTAATATACTGTACTGCTTTCAGTATGGTAAGTGCTGCTGGATCTAACACTTACCTGCATTCCATCTGTTTAATTTGTTTTCATAACAACATTATTAGAAAAATAGACCTTCCATAAGTGTTTCTCAAGAGGTTTTAATTTGTCTTTTTAACATGATTTATTTACAGACATATATTGATGAGCTCCCACCCAAGCTTTCCCTTCTCCAGCTGAACAGTTCCAGCTGTCTCAGCCTTTTTTCACAGGAGAGACACTCCAGTCCCTCAGTCATGTTTGTGACCCTTAGCTGTATCCTATCCAGTATGCCCATGTGTCTCTTGCACTGGGGAGCACAGAAATGAAAACAGTACTTTCTGTTAACACAGACTTTCTGCTTAGCATAGAAAGTGCTTAGTGTTTCATTACTATACGTTGGTTTTAAATTGGATTTCAGAAAGGTAAAACAAAATAAGCTAATGTGATAAAATACCGCCTTTTTTTTTCCTTTTTCACCAAGACAGATTGTCTGCTTGTCATCAAAATCTGCTTTATGTTCACTGTTTACCCTTTCTTAACACATTGTCATACATCCACACTGGGATCACCTACCACCCCAGCAGACTGAGTTCTTGAAACTAAATTAGCTTTGGTGAAGCTTTGTGCTAACCTGCCTAGAGGGAAAACTGCAGTAGTAAGTAAAATACATTTCATGTTAATGTTTGGAAAAGCCTTGTGAAATGCTTCCCGGTTCTGTTAGTTGTAAATCAGTTACTGCCAAAATATCCTCAAATGGGTGGTTTAGCTGCAGCAACAGTGTAAATGCACTGGAAGGGTGAACATTTTGAAAATGTGTCCAGAAGTTATTGTCACACAGCCTAAAAATGAGCAGCATTATTTGTTCTTTAATTCTTCCCCTCCCCCACAGCTGTCTGTAAAATGTAGCACTTCAGGGGTACTTTTCAACAGTCTAAAATACTGCAAATATGAAAAAGTATGCTGTCCTGGTTTCGGCTGGGATTGAGTTAATTTTCTTCCTAGTAGCTGATGCAGTGCTGTGTTTCGGGTTTAGTCTGACAACAATGCTGATAACACACCAATGTTTTAGTTGTTGTTAAGTAATGCTGGCATATCATGATCAAGGACATTTCAGTCTTATGTTCTGCCAGTGAGGAGGGGCATAAGAAGCTGGGAGGGAGCACAGCCAGGACACCTGACCCAAACTAGCCAAAGGGATATCCCATACCGCAGAATGTCATGCTCAGTTTAGAAAGTGAGGGGGGGTGGCAGGAAGAGACCGATTGCTGCTTGGGGATGGGCTGAGCGTCGGTCAGCAGGTGGTGAGAAGTTACGTTGTGCATCACTTGCCTTTCCTGGGTTTCCTTCCTCTTTCTTTTTTGTTGTCTTTCCTTTTAATTTGATTCTTCTGGCCATCACACTGGGGATGGAGTGGGAGGCAGAGCAAGCAGCTGCATGGGATTTAGTTGCTGGATGGGGTTAAACCACATCATATGCTCAATGAACACTGAGTGCTATTACTCACTTCAGGAGAATTAGGGCTCTCACATCATGTAAATATATTAAAACTGTGAAAGTTAATTGCAGTTTTTATAGTCTTCTTCATAACCATAAGGATGGAAGATCATAATTATCTGTAACAAAACATGCTACTGGAAAAATCTTGCAGAAACCTTCATCCACTGACCAGAAATGTTCATTGCTCTTGTCAGACCATGGACCATTTCAGCAAGGTTGGCACACTACTGAGAACAGGGAGAGTGCTGGTACTAAAGTTGCAGATTTGATAGCAATTGGAGATTTCCACATCTGCATGGAAAATTCTTAAATAGGTGATCAATGTTCATTTAGGACACTTTATATTGCAAAGGTGTTAAAAAGCCTCAAAAGAACTAAAGGTTTTATTTTCCTCAGACAGACTTTAAAATACAGGCCTGAGTAAATCAAGCCGGTGCATAACTATGTCATAAACCATAATATTACGTGCATTATCACTCAATGATTTTGAGAATTTCTATAGCTGTGGAAAGAACATTCCTGGGTGTGAAGATCAGTGAGGAACTTTCAACTACTTCTAACATTTTTTTCTTTTTCTTTTCCTTTTCCTTTTTATTCAGTCTTGTTCTTGGGTTGGTGAGGAAAGAAGGATATCCTTTAACTTTATGAATGTTGTCCTGCTCACTAATTTCCACAGGCTTCCTCTAAAGTCAATGGAGAAGAAACTATTGTTAGAGGGTTTAATGTCTGAAGTGCATCTCCGTGGCTGTTCAGCTCTTTGTTCAAAAATATGCAGGAGGGAAAAAAAAAAAAAGAAGAAAAATAAATATTTTTTTCTGGCAAATATTTCATTGTACTTGAACAACGTAGGGCCAAGATTCATCACACTTCAAACCTCCCAATCTGCTTCCTTTACAGTTAACTTAGAATTATTACTGCTTTCAGCAGGAACATATTTTCTGTCCTTCTTGCTTCAGTGATGTAGCCTCCCTCAATCAGAAAAAAAAAAAAATCAAGCAATTTTACTATCTATGCAATTAAGAACTTCTGAAAAAAGGAAAGGCCAGACTGTTTAAAATGAAATAAAATATCACTGAGCTTTAGAAATACTCTACTTTTTGGCCTTAGAGTGCCAAGTCAAAATGTCATGTTCACAAATCAGTGAATTTTTAATGCCTTCATATTTGAACTGTTAGGTATCACAATGGAGTAGAAAAATGACAATGTCATTTGTAGTGATCACCACCATCTTACAAGTGCTCTAATAATAACATGAAATAGAGTTGAGATTTATGAGAATATCTTACAGACAATTTCACTAGATATCACAAACACTACAGACTACTTATCTTATTCTGTATTTATTCTGTCATCTGCCAGCGATGCAAAATAAACTATGGAAGATATGAAGAGATTTGAAGAAAAATAAGTCAATATTGCATGCATTATGAAAGTTTTTAGTGCAGTCACTGTTTACTTATGCTTCATATTGTACTCCTGATTTTTCAGCAGAAGTTCACATAAAAAATTGACTTAAAAGCTGGAAATATAATATAACTTTGATATTTAAATTACAATAACAAGCGGCTATGTTTGATAGCTTTGGAAAATTCTTTTCAATATAATTGTCACTTGAAACTACAGAATAAAACAAGGGAATGTAGATCAGTATAAAGGTAGTTAAACAAAAAAAAAAGCAATTTACTATCTCAGAAAAGAATAAGAATGATCAATCCTTATTGTTTTTAAGAAGTATACAAAAAAATCTAAATTTAGCATAATAAAGAGCCAAAACTGTACTGAAATACTTGCAGACGTTGCTGGATTTTGCTCATGAGTATCATGGTTATTTCTTTAGTCCCATGTATTTCTCTCACAATTAGTAATACTAAAAAAATGCTTTTTATGCTTGAAAGTAAAAGAGATTTTATTTTTTTCAACATTTATGCCTACTGTTATTTGAATCTTTGTGCTAATATGAAGACCCTAATTGAATATCATGCATGTATTTAACAGCATTCAAATTCTGATGCTGCTGTAGAACAATTCTAACTATCTAAATTTTAACCTGTTTGACCATCTGACTATATTGCAGCTGGATCAGGAAAATTAAGAGCCTGAGTTTCTTATTCCAACAAGAGATAGGAAATTTCCTGCACTGAAGTTAGACTCCTTGAATGTTTAATTTGATATGTGGTCTAAGCTACTCTGCAAACGTAAGAAGAATGCTGGAAAGTCAAAATCCTATGTCTTTATTATGAAATAATTAAAGGTTATGAAAATGCCAGGTCCCAACAAGAGGGGCAACAGATGCAGGTGGCAAGGAATTTAGCTGTTCAGAGCTAAAAGGTCCACAGTTTACAATGGCTGACTCTGAGAAAGTGAGAAGGTGTGTGAATTCAGCAGGGACTCCTGAAAATAGAGTAGGACATTTAAGAATGTCACTTTACATATATAAACCATTTCAGTAGACTTCTCCACATGATTCATTCAATTTTTTTATTCCAGAATATACACTGTAAGTGCATGCATCTATGTGTGTATGCTATTAATTTTCTATCTTCTTCTACAGTTGCTTCTTACCAATGCGTATGTACTGGAGTATAAATTCAGTTTGTAGTATATTTAAAGTGGAAGAAAGGAATCTAAAAGAAAAGACTCTGAAAGAAAAGAAATTATAAAATGCCATTTTGCTTGCAAAACTCAGATGTTCGGCTAATATCTACTGATGTTTTCCTGCTTCCACACTATTTTCTGATGGAAGCAACAGTGTGGACAGCTCCATGAGAACTCTCAGAGCCATTGTTATTTTCCCCTACTAAGGAGAAAAGGTACAAAGAGTTTCAAGAAATGGCTGTGACTTAGAGTCCACATGACGCTTTTAAAGTTTCTTTTCTTTTATCCAGACACTGGTTATTTCAGGGAAAGCTGTGTTTAGGTGAGATAGTGGATTAAACCCATGCACTACAGGTAACTTCTAGAAGGTTTGTTTTGGGTATTGGTTTTGGGTTTCGGTTTTGTGTTTCTTTTTCAGAATGGAACCAGACTTGTTTTGGCATGGGGACATATAATAAATATTACTTTGATTTATGCCACAAAAGCTGAAAAAAAAAACTAGCCTTGATTTTAAAAATTAATAACATAAATTAATGACTAGAACAAATTGCTTTTGATGTCTGTATTCATGGACAGCATGGTGTATTATTTGTCACTAGGCTGGATAGTGTGTTATTATTTTTCAGAATGTTTTTGTTCATATAAGTGATCCAGCTCATGCTCCTGAATTTCAGTTACAGATTTGTTTACCTGCTGAGAAAGTAGATAGAAGATTTCATAGCAAACTATTACAAATTTCAAAAATTGAGGGAATGAAGTGAAACATCAACAATAATATATTCACATCAACACATGCAGTTTAAAAAACCCTAAATATATTACATTACTTTTCATTTCTGACCAGTCACAACCTTGGTAAATCTGTTTGTAATTTTGAAAACTCTCTGTGTGTGTATGCAATGGAAAATTCAGCCTGTTGACAAGGTTTTTATTGCCTAGGTCTTTTTCATTCACAAACTCCTAATTTACGTAGATTTATTTTTGTATACATGTGAAGTGTTTGATTTTGAATGAAATGTTAGGATGAAATCCAATGAAAGAAAATAATATTAGCTACAGTTGTGAATATGTTTCAAAGTTTATTGATGTTCTCAATAAAATTTATTTCTGGGTTGCAAGTAGCTCTACAGATAAAAAAAAAAAGAGTTGGTCTTCTAAATTACATCTTAAAAAATAAGCATGTTGAAAGTGTGGTACCAGGTTCAATCAAAATCTTGTGAAAAACAAGACATGTTTTCTTAACTATATAATTCATTTTGATATTTGTAGAGCTACAATTACATTATAAAATACAAATCTGAGATTTGCTTTTAATTTGATTTTTCCAAAATACAAATAAGGATATTCAAATTACATTCATAACTTGTACAGGTATAAAACCTGGTTCCTACATTTGAAAACAAGCTGGAGAGATGATTCATTATTCAGATCTTCAGTTCAGATAAAACTCTTGACAACTTTGGAGGTTTTTTGTAAAGATTATATGAAAGTGCCTATGCATTTTTGTTGTCAAACTGAGCTAGGAATCGTACCATGCTAAAGTATGTATTTTAGTTCTTGTAATACTTCTAGAGGTCAGGTTGAAAATCCCACAGAAAGTGGGGGTTTTGCTTTTTAATAACAGATTGACAATTTTTTCCAATGACAAAACTAACCCTCTAAATGAACAATTTGCTGGAATCTCCAGTAGTTTGTTGTTTGGTTTGTTTTGGTTTTTGGGTTTTTCTTTTATGTTGTTTTTGTTTGTTTGTTTTTCTTTGATTTGATTTGTTTGTGTTTTTTTTCCCTAGTTCAGTGTCAACATGTTTCATGATTTCTTTGCTCTTAAAGTTTCTATATGTGTCTTGCTCTCTACCTTCCTTCCAAGTCCTTTACTTCTTTGACAGCTTGTGCTCAGCTGGAATTCCAGAGGCCAGTCACCACAGAACATGATTGTGGAACTAATTTGGGTTTAAATCAGCATAAATGGCCATGACATGGCCAAATGTCATCCACATTTGCTTATCTTATAAGATCATTCAATCTGGCTTTATATATTCTCTTCCTGTTAGGGAAAAGTATGGTTAGAAGAAAATAGTAGCTGGGGAAAAATTACCACATATTTTGTTTTATAGTCTAGAATAGTATAGTCTACAATCAGAAAGCACTAATATTATTTCTATCTGTCTACCAAGTTATAAAAAGACATAGAGGACTGTGTAGCTGGAAGAGAGAAGAAAAAAAATAATATATGGGGTTTTTGTAGAAAGATGGCTATATGAACTTTTATTTCAGGAGATTGTAAGGGAATATTACTGACATGAAGATTATGCTGCCTAAATGCAGAGACAGATTTTTTACTTCACTTGGTATCTGCTGGATGTAGCAGAGCAGGACTACGGAGGAGTTATGGCTCACAGATTACAGGACCAGTGTTAGAGTGACCTTGGGGCTTGGCAGAGTTTAAAGCAGCATATGAAGTATATGAGCTAGAGCCATCTGCTAGAAAACAAATGGCCATACTTAGCCAATACATTTAGCTGTCCCCAGCACAGCCCCCTGCAAAAGCGCCTGTAGATCTCTTGTGCTCCAGAAACTGGCTTTTCTGTTTGCTTTTACCCGGTTGCAAGCTTCTGGGGCATGGGGGGTCACCGTACAGAAAGAGGACGCAGCCTTCTAGCTCTGTGCTTTCAGAGCAACGTGAGGCCTTTGACTTCCAGACCTCAGATGTGCTAATGCCAGTTTGTGGCATCTGGCAATAAGGTGTGTGGGATGGGAAATTATTATCAGTAACAGACTTACTTTTAACATTAGAGAAAGGGAGAGAAAGCTAGCTGGATTAGAAACAGGCTTGGGTCAACAGCAAAAATTACCAGCAACATACTTCCTTCAATTTTACATTTCCTGTCATTCTCTCTAATTTTTTTCCAGTGCTTTCTCTGCAGATTTTCCATCCCACTGGATTATAATATAGTTATATATGTGTTTCTGATCTTATATTATATCACACTGACAGTTCATAAAGCGCAAAATACCAGTGAGGCATTTTGGTAGGACATTTTAGCTTTGTTCTGACTTTGAGTAGAATGAAATATGTTCTGTTAAAAAGGGAATTTATGGAGGTAATCACCTGGAGTGATCTCTCTCAACAGAACTCTTAATTTCACACCTTGTTCATACAAGAAATAAACCTTTACTGAAGGCATGTGTCTGACAATGAACTGGAACCTTTTCTGCCAAGGCACTTAAGCTGTTGCTATGTACAAATATGTAGGATGCAGAATCAGGCTATAAAAACATAAAACCTTATCAGTTTGGCTCACAGATGTCACTGATCAGGCTATGACATGGAACAAGTTCAATGACTACACATCTATCTTTTCCAGAATTATGCTTCCAAGTTGTAAATTACTCTGTGTATGTACTTCTGTAGAATGCCTCCTGATATGTGCATTTTATGCTGATTTCTTCTCCTTTTCTTTTTCCTTGCATGTATTTACGTGAAGAACAGGCTCGATCTGTATATCTATATATATCAAAGGAGGATAAAAAACCACATATATTGTTTTCATACTTATGTACCTGTTCTTAGGTGCCCAGGCTCTGTCAGGGGGCTGCAGGGCCCCTTCTGAGAAGCAACTGGCTATGTAGTATTACATTTGTGACAGTCATATCGTGGACTGTAGTACATCATATTTTACCAACGACTAAGGTATAAATATACATTAAGAACTTGGTTCCATGCATACATTACAATACCGCCATCACACTTTTTGTGTATTTTGTAAGTACCATATAATTGAGTAAAGATGCTGGAAAACATTAGGTATGCAACACAGTAACTATTCATGTGTTTGAAAATTGGACAAGTATGATACTGCATTGCAATTCATGCAATGGACATAGAATTGAAGAGGATTTTCTCACATATATTGTCACATGTATTAATTCTTTATGACGCAATGAAAACATTGAAAGGACTCTGAAATTTAATCAGTTTAAGAGGGACAAAGTGACCTGTTCTTGAGAATTGTAGGGGATTCAAATACTTTTATTTCTCCTTTCCTTGTTGCATGTGTCAATGGATGTTAGTGGCAGGACTTCCATGAAGGTTGGCTGGGGCTAGTTTCATTAAGGATTGTACACTAGCCACATGGACCAGCAACACTGTGACATTCAGACAGTGCATCAGGCAAGCCCAGTCCAGCTGGTCACTGGTTCATAGAGACCACATCATTGATTTTTATTACCATGATGCCACAGGGGAGTCATTTGCTGTACCACTTGATGTCTTAGTAGGGTGGCGAGGTTACCTGTCCTTCCCCGACAGAGCTCCTTCTATTGTAGACTGAAAACTGGATAGAACTCAGACAGAGGACTCTTTGCTGGGTGGTGAAGCTCCTCCTAGCCCTGGGAGATCTGCAGTTCTGGAATGATCGGGCAGCTATTCTGTTCCTTTCTGTGTAGGAAGCAGGTTAATTCACTGTTTCAAATTACTATATAATAAATTTTTATCTCCAGGCTTTGGATCACTTCCTTGAACACTGTCAATAGCAACGCATTTTGGTTATATTGTTTCTGGAGCTAGCTTTTCCTCTTGTAGGAAAAAAAAAAAGGCAACCCAAAAAACAGGGAGGAAATAAACCCTCTTCATTAATCTTCTTTATATTGTCTTCTAATGTGGCCTTTACGTTGCCTTCTAATGTGGCCTATGTAATTGTTTTGTCCTTTGTATTTCAAGTTGCTTGGGGCAGGAATCACATCCTAGTTCTAGTGCTTTAGAAAATGCATTTTAATTACTCAACAAAATATAAACAACAGTTGTGGTGGGTTGACATTGGCTGGCTGTTAGGTGGCCTCCAAGCTGCTCTCTTATTCCTTTTCCTCAGCTGGACAGGGGAAGAAAATACAATGAAAAGCTAATGGGTCAAGATAAGTACAGGGTGTCCAGGTTTCAGCTGAGGTAGTTAATTTTCTTAATAGCTGGTGCAGTGCTGTCTTCTGGATTTAGTATGAGAATAAAGTTGATAACACACTGGTGGTTTAGTTGTTGCTAAGTAGTGCTTACTCTTAATAAAAGACTTTTCAATCTCTCATGTTTTAGCAGTGCGGAGAGGCACAAGAAGCTGGGAAGTAGCAGAGCCAGGAAGCTGACCAGAAGCAAAGGGGTATTCCATACCATAAAGCATTATGCTCAGTATATAAACTAGGAGAAGCTAGCCAGTAGCCACCAGTCCCTGCTTGGGGATGGGCTGAGCATTGGTCGGTGGGTGGTGAAAATCATATTGTACATCACTTGTCTTCCTTGGGTTTTATTTCTTTTTCCTTTTGTTGTTTCCCTTTTCATTACAATTGCATTATATATAATATATTTTCTATATATATAATATATATAATTATTATTTTATTTTCATTATTAAAGTGTTATTTTTTCAACCTATGGGTTTTACCCTTCTTTCCCTGATTCTCCTCCCCTTCCCACGAGGAGAGGGGGAGTAAGCAGAGATGTTTGCCATACAGCAAACTGACTTGTCCTGGGATTATGTTGTCAAAGCAGAAATTGTGCTGTGAATAGATTCTATTCTCAGATTGTAAATAAGTGCTGCTTTTTGATGGAACACCCAATAAACTCATCCAAACATTTTTTTATCTGGTTGGAATTTGAGGAAGAATACTGACAGTATTGCAGACTTTAAAGAAATCAGGTGAAGACAAGAAACAGGTATTTTAAGCCCAAAGCAAAAAATAAGTATTTCTTAAAAAAACCCATACCAGTATGTTTTCCAGCCTATTGGAAATGTAATAATCAGACACTGGCTTTGGGAAAATATATTGATATTTTAAATGACAGCAAATTAATCTAAATTTCCCTGCCAAAACCCTACAAAATCAAATGCTCAAAACCAGTTCAAAATAAGTATTAAAAAATACTTACCCTGTATAAATGTAATTAGAAACTTTAAGCCAAAGGGGCATTTCTGAAGTACCAGGAAAATAGGATTCCTAGAATATTAAAGCTGATGTCATCTTAGCAAAGTTAACAAACATGTACCAGTGGCACAATTTCCTTGCATTTATAAAGTCATGATACTACGTCTAAATGATTTCATTAGGTAAGTGGAAATCTTAAATAAGAGTCTTAAGAAGGAGGGATTGCCATTATTCACTTGAAAATGTAGACTAGCAGCTAAACACATAAAATGAGATTTTGAACAGTCATATCTCCTGTGTGTCATCATCTCATAACATATACCTATTGTTAGGAACTACTAACTCAGTTGTTTTGAGGGAGACTTCTATGTGGGCTGATTATCTGGAATCGTGTTCTAGGGTACACTTGTGTCAGAAGAAAAAAGCTTTCAAGAGCAAGCCAAAAAGAATAAAGGCTATCAAATGCTTCAGATATTTTGCATTTTAATCATTCTTTTCGGAAAAAACAAAAGACAGGTTTTCCCTTTTCCATACTTCACTCCATTTTTCTTTTTTTTTTTTTTGGGGGGGTAGGGGTGTGCATGTGTGTGTGAGTGTACAGAGGTTTCTATTTTTTTCTTACTATCCCTTCTGCCACTTTTTATTTTTTTTGTCTACTGTAAGCACAGACAGTTCCCTTTCTTCACAGAAATGTCAGAAATGTCACTACTGCATTTGCAATTTTCTTCCAGTGTCAGCTCCTGCAAGTACTGCGGTCCTCAGCTCTTTACAGAGGTATGAGCCCTACTAGCAGTATACAAGATGACAACTGCAATTCTTCCCCTTCTCCATTAATAACATTATTATTATTTTATAATAAAAAAATTTATATATATGTAACGCATATAGTTTTACTAGCATTTTATCATAATGTATAGTCTCTTCAGTGTGGTAGAAAAGCAGCATCTCTTACTTCAGGAACTGAAAGATAAAACCACATATGGTTTCTATAAAAACAATACACTGCAAGAATAAGAGTCATTAAAAAAAAAAAAAAAAACAACAAAAAACCACCAAACCAAAACTCAAAACCATCAAAACCATAAAGCAGACAGGGAAAAGCATGGTTACTAAAAGGAGATACTTTTATTTTTAAATACCAAAAATAAAGCCTTTCCAGAAGATAGCATTAAATGGATAGCACATAAAATAGGTGAACATTTAGCTTCTGAAATGTTCTCACTGTATTTGGGGAATTAAATATAGGTTCCTCAAATGTCTATACTTATAAGTGAGATAATTGATTAGAATATGTTTTTTACATCTTTCAGAAGGACACCTAGTGTACTACAGCCAGGAAAGAAACACATAACATGTGTTTCTTTCCTGGCTGTAGTACACATAACATGTGTTTCTTTCCTGGCTGTAGTACACTAGGTGAGACGTATTTTGGAGGAAGGTTCCAGACCAGAGAAGGAAATGGAGACTAAACATAACATGGAAACATGGACTAAACATGGAAAAGTAGCACACTGATTTGTATTTCAGATTTTAACATTTTTTATTTATTTTTTTATTTTTTTTAGAATGTATGACAAAAAATATGTTTCTTATGAAATGTTGTTTAAGAAAAAAAATATATTCAGTATAAACTCACTTTTCTTTCAACTTGATTACATAAAATACTTCTGGTGATGATTACATATGGGACTGTTGTCCCATATTTCTCTGCAGAGCTCACAGTACCAGTCAATTATTTGGGGACCACTTTATTTCTCTATTCACTTAAAACTTCTTTCCTCAGTGAATAGAGGGTTCCCTTGTTGAGTAGTTTGTCACAAAGACTGAAATATAATATTCCTTGGTTTGTTTTTCTGTAAGGAAGAACAGTGTGAGAGATTGCTGTAGAAACTTCTTAGCTAAGGGCGTTTCTGCTCTTTGCAACACTTTCTGCTGTAGTTTGCCTGCCATTATTTCCTTGCATCTTGATTTTTCTCTGAAATGTCCATTCTTGTAAAAGCAAAGGAAAGAATTTACTATGAATCCTTTTGAAATTTTGTTAGTTTGTGTAAGTTTAAAGAAAATATATTTTTTTTCCAAAGAAATATATTTTGCCCACACAGCTCTGTCTCCAATAAACATTTTGTAATTAATATATTAAGATATTTTTTAGGAATAGATGGAGAATTTATTGCTTATAATTTGGATTGTATTTCTAACTTCATTGCGTACAGATTATGACTGTGTGGGGTTTTTTTTCCACAGCACTGAATGCTATTGAAATACACCTTACCACTATCATTTAAAAATCAACTAGCTGCCAAAAATAAAAATGTTCTTCAATTATTATCTAGGAAACAAACACACATCTGCAGAAAGCCAAAACAAGCAACAAAGTCCAATTTAAGCCTTCAGAAAAGGGTAAATCCAAAATGGTGCATATGTGTTTGTTCAGCCCTCTCTGGAGACATACAGTTCATTCCATGTGAAAGCTAAAAGAAATTCAAGATATATATATAAGACTCTTTAAAAGCATGGAACCTTTTAAAGACTTATAGATCAAGGCCTTCATAGGAACCCACATTATAATTTCTTCTCTGGATGAACTGTTTAACAAATGATATTTGAAGCAGAGTATACTGCAGTTCAATCCTTCACTGCTCATGCAGCACTATTAAGGATTCCTATAATATGTTCTACCTGATCAAAATCAATTAGTGTCATTATTCACTTGTAGGAAAATCAATGCTAACATGAATATGAATGTAATAGTAGTACTAATATCAACAGATGTCTCAACATCATGCTATATCCAGGCATGAAGAATGGAGAGTTGAAAAGGTGATAGAATTGTCATTTACAGCATTTCAGAAAAATTCAGCTAAAAATCCTTTCACAAGAACATGAGAGACAGGAAATTTCTCACTTTCTTTCCTCAAGGATTAAGTGTATCAAGACTTTTGAGCTGTAAACACCTAATGTTTCATTTGAACATAGCAAATTAATGATCCATTTCAAATAATTT
Organism: Coracopsis vasa; assembly: GCA_026283785.1. Lineage (NCBI taxonomy): Eukaryota > Metazoa > Chordata > Aves > Psittaciformes > Psittacidae > Coracopsis > Coracopsis vasa. Next base: position 14,943 of record JANHGB010002056.1, on the reverse strand, counting down.
TGCCTAATTATAACCCTTGGAAATAAAGATTTTTTTCTGGACATATTTCTTTAAACCACTGAAAACCAAAACTGTGTTTTTTTCTTTTTAGTATTTCTCTGTACTCTAAAAGGCAAAACTCTCACTAGTCTATCTGAAGGTATCTCCACTGCAAGTTGACCCAAATTAGCATTTCTGTTTTAGACCACAAGAAAAATTACCAAGAACAGTTCAAAAGAAAGCCACGTACGCTAGGATTTGGAGAAACAAAGCTTAGCAGGTTGTTATTCACACAGTTTTGTTAAAAACTGAAGGAGAGTAAACCAAGGTTTAATACTTGACGCTGATCAGCATGCATTAAACTTGTCTATGTTTCACAGAACAGTAATGCTTATAATGGTGTAGTGAAGTGGTTGTTGAGGGGACAGACCAAAAACACTTTAGTAATAATGCAGTGACCCTAACCACTTCATCTCAGGCTTCAAATGACTCATAGCAATCAACAAAAAACCCAAGGAGAATTTTAGAATGTTTCTTTGGTTTAGGGTTGGGTTTGTTATTTTTTTCCCGTTTTCAATTATTTAGGAGCCTATATCCTTTTGACTTTCACTCATGAAATGAGAATTGGCAGCACAAAGCATTTCAGTCACAATTTAAAACTCACTGAATAAATCTCTAAATTAATGATATGAGTTTAGAAACAGTGCTAACTCATTTCAGCTATACATTGACATATTCCACTAACTGAGATACTAATTTGAAAGAATGTAACATAAAAACTTCCCTATTGAACAAGGAATTCAATAAGTAACAGCTTTAGAATAAATGTGATTTATGAAATGTGATTTAGTCTTTCAATATAACATTATTTTACATACGTTTTCCTAATGCATCTTTTTAATGGCTCTCTATGTTCTGCTTTGTTAAATGGCAGTACTTTTTTTTTCTATTGCTTTTTCAAATTAAAATTAACTATCATCCTTTAAAAAAAACCCAAATAATGGATGGTTAAATAATTTTAATTCTTTACCAAGATTACGCAAAATTCTTATATAATTTTTTCAGAACTGAAGAAATCTAGGTCAAGCTATGGTTATTACCTTCTGATGAGTGCACAACAATGCTCAGGAACAGAAATTAGGTTTTAATGAAAAAGAGATAATTCCAGATGAAGATTTCAGTCTTTACATGTTTGGACTTTACTATGACAATAAATATTCTTTTGTCTCAAAAAGGAAAAATGCAGAACATTCAGAAAAAACTAAATCTGTAGTTCAGAAAAATAATTGATGCTAGAAGTTGTCAGGAAAGGGGTGGCTGACCTCCTCTATGCCTTACCCTGCTTAGCAACATCCCTTAGCAACCACAGACTATTATCACATATCAGAGAGGAGAGAATCATAGATAACGAAATGCTAATCATTTTTGCATCAAATGGGAGGTGTCTGAAAATTCAAGACTGTTTTTTTATTTGGGTAAACTCACCAGAGTTGTTTTTTCATTAAATATTTTGCTCACTGTTTTTAAAATGTTCATCTTAATTGGCTGGGGTTTGTTTTTTGTTTGTTTTGTTTTCTTTTCTTTTTTAGTTACTTATGTAAACATGTTGTGTCAACAAATTCTAGCTAATTTATCCTAAAATTTTGTAATTTTTTTCCCATGGCTATAGAAAGTTGGCTATGCAACTCTCCTCTGTGGCCCTCTACAGTTATTAATTCTTGTATAAGGTTAAGTCATATTGATCTTATTTGATACCCTTGAATGTGTGAATCCAGAAATTCAATTATATACTCCAATTTTTACCCATTCTTTCTGAGTTAACCAGGCATCTCCTCCCTGTGTGAAGGCAGTGCAGAGGTTGTGCCAGTCTCCCTGACTGCACATGCTGTCTTTGTGGTTTCTCAACCCTGGAGCCTTGTGGAAATAATTGATCAAAAGGGAAGTCCCTCTTCTTTATTAAAAACCCAAAAGTTTTCTCTAGTGAAAATAAAAAAAAAAGTCAAACAAAGCAAAACCCAAAAGAAAAATCTTGTTTTAATATACAGTCATAGAATCAACTAGGTTGGAAAAGACCTTTGAGATCATCAAGTCCAGCTATTTTCCCAGGACTGCCAAGACCACCACTAAACCATATCACTGAGGGCCTTATCTACACAGTTTTTGAGCGATTCTAGGGATGGTGATTCCACCACTGCCCTAGGCAGCCTGTTCCAATGCCTGAACACCCTCTTGGTGAAGAAATTTTTCCTCATATCCAGTCTAAACCTACCCTGGTGCAGCTTGAGGCCACTACTTCTTGTCCTATCACTTGGTACTTGGTAGAAGAAAGCAACCCCCACCTCACTACAGCCTCCTTTCAGGTAGTTGTAGAGAGTGATAAGATCCCTCCCGAGCCTTCTCTTCTCCAGACTAAACACTCACGGTTCCCACAGCCATTTCACTTGTGGTCAAGTCACCATGGACTTGTGGTCCAGGCCCTTCACCAGCTTTGTTGCCCTTTTCTGGACCCACTCCAGCACCTCTTTCTTACAGTGAGGGGCCTGGAACTGAAAACAGTATTTTAGGTGCAGCCTCACCAGTGCCAAGTACAGGGGAATGGTCACTGCCCTGGCCCTTCTGGCTACGCTATTTCTGATACAGGCCAGGTTGCTACTGGGCTTCTTTGTTGCCTGGGCACAAGCTGACTCATGTTCAGCTGTCCATCAATTGGCACCTCTGGGTAATTTTCCGCCGAACAGCTTTCCAGCCACTCTTCCCCAAGCCTGCAGCGTTGCATGGGGTTGCATGCAGGACCCAGCACTTTGCCTTGTTGAACCACATAGCACTGGCCACAGCCCATTGATCCAGCCTGTTCAGATCTCTCTGCAGAGCCTTCTTATCCTTCAACAGATCAACACTCCCATCCAACTTGGTGTCTGCAGATTTCCTGAGGATGCAATCAATCCCCTCATCCAGACCATCAATGAAGATATTAAACATAACTGGCCCTAACACTGGCCCCTTGAGAGACACTAGATGTGACACCATTTACTACCACTCTTTGGGCTCAGTCATCGAGCCAGTTTCCACCCCAGCGAAGAATACACCTATCCAGGCCATGAGCAGCCAATTTGTCCAGAAGAACGCTGTGGGAGACAGAGTCAAATGCTTTAATTAAGTCCAAACAGACAATGTCCACAGCCTTTCCCTCATCAACCATCAGGTCACCTTATCATAGAAAGAGATCATGATCTGTAGAAGAAGAACATATGAGATAAGAACTTCAGGCAAAAAATATCTAATGGGATCTTCTTGGATAGGCTTGGGATGCTGCTGTGAATTAGTGCTGGGTGTGTGACTCAGCTCCAGCACAGGGAAATGCATCGGGGTTCATGGCAAGCTAGGAGGTACTTGGTCCAGAGAGGATGTCAATAGGGTAGTTAGCCCTGTCATTTTGAAATGAAGGCAATATCTATGGATATAAGGGAGTCAGTCCAAGACTGGGCACTGTACTTACCCCTTTATCACATTACTGTATCTTATTTTTATTGTATATAAATATATATATTATAATTGTATATGTATTATTATGTATTATTATGTATATAATTATGTATTATAATTGTATATTTTATTGTATATAAATATATATATATTATAATTACTGTATAAACTTTTAATCACATTAACCGTATTAGTTTTTCTGAAGAATACTGACTGTCTTTCTCTATCACTTTAGAGAAATGGATCTCTCTGCCACCCTGTGAGTAAGGGGCTTCAGGTTTCTTCATTTCTGTGATAAAATACATTTTCAGAAATTCAGTAGAGTTAACTCACTGTTACAAGTAATCACAAATAGTTTATTTTCCTTTCGGTTTGAAGAAAATCCTCAACCTTATTTGAAATTTTTAACAGTGAAGACTAATTGTTCTGCTTAATTCCCCAGGCTTTTTTCCTGTATAGTAATGAAAGAAAATAGACACACAAATATAGACTACATACTAATGTAGTGTACAGTCCACATTTTAATAATTCAAAAATACCTTATTTATTTTTTTGAGAAATTGCAGGAATTAAATTATATAACGTACTTCTCTAGTATATAAAAAGACCTTTATAAATTTTCATAACTACATTTTGTTGTCCATAACAACATGAATACACGAATACATTATAACTGCATTCAAATATATAAATACATTTGAGTATGGATACAATATACTAAATTATTTGTTGTAGTGCAAGCAAGAGTAAAAGAATTTTTAGTGCCTCATGGTTCTAGTATTAGACAATGGTACAAGTAACAAGCAGCAGTTGCTGTTAAAAAACACAAGTTGCTATGTCATGTCTAGTATATTCAGCTGTGTTACTCTCATGACATACGAAATACCAGTAGATTAGACTTCCCCTCGGCCTGACTTGGCTTACCTTGACAGACCTTCAGTGTTCAGGATTTGAATGCTGTTGCTTAACCTAGATGGGAACTTCTGTAAGAGCCAAGGACTAATTCTCAGCTCATTAACTTACACATGTAAATCAGACTGTCCAGTCTCACTTTGTGGACACTATGGCTTTCTATCACTTGTTAGAAATGTTTGATAGCCGTAGCAAATGACTGCACAGACCTTGTAGAATAAAACTCGAAAAACATCAGTCAGTTCTTCAGCTGGAACAAGATAGATAGAGGTTAAAAGAGAGAATGAAAGAGAGAGAAGAAACCTTTAGCTATATCACTGTCTAAATGTTTTGTACCTTCTGAGAACTTTGGTGATTTCAGATGGCATCTTCTCAACATCTCAGCAACCTGGACATCCCCATGAAACCTTTTGCTTCCCTGATCCCTTTGCCTAGTCACTGTCCTTGATGATGCTGTACAAATCCTCTTTCCATCCAGGCTTTTTGACCCTATGAACTGCTGAGTTTCCACAAGTTCCAGAATTAATACTGATCCTTGATTTTCTTTTTGGAAGAAATGCTGCATTTGAAACATTGAAAAAAAGGAAAAGCAAAAACTTGTTATTAGAAATCATGCACATTTTGGCGTGTAGCCTGAAAAATATATTATTATACAAATAAGGGCCATATGCTAAGTGTGTACAAAATAGCAGAATTAAGTTGGACATAGAACTTAAAATGAAATGTAAACATTTAACATAATTTGCATTGATAAGGTAATTTTATAAGTGACTTTACTTATGCGTTAATTTGATGTGGATATTCATATGCCTGGGCAAATATCCTGAAAGGTAAGTATGCACACTGTATATTTTGCATCTCCATGTCAGGTACTTTAAATTACTTTCTTTTTTTACCTTCTCATTTCTCTCCTCATTTATGATAGAGTTATATTTCTGATTTTTCTGCCTTTATATGATACTTAAACTGAGAACATTAAGAAGCCCAAGGTGAATAACACTAATAAGGCTCATGAGGGTGTTGTTGTTGAAATATATATTTAAATCGCAAAACATAGAGTCAATTCCTAGATACGGAGGCAAATTGGGTATTATTTGATACTGTTGGTAAGGTTTAGATTCTTCGTTTACTCTACTGGACTCTTTCTGAGCTGCTGCCTGTAGAATTAACAAAGATTGTTACAGTGACCTTAATATTTCAAGATTCCTCACTTCTCAAGAAAAAACAAAATAAAACAAAAAACAAAGCAAAACAAACAAAATCACAAAAATAACCCTTTTGCTTTATAAAATAATATTATTCATTCTACATGAAATGAATAATTTTCTAAGATGGAAATCCATCTTAAAATTACACTTGCAGTACCTCAGCTGCTGTCACTTTATAATTAACAGCTTGCAATTTAATTAGCAGGTTTCAATGCATTTTATTAGTGAATTACTGATGAATAAACATACAAAAGGTTTTTATTATTTTGTTGATAACACTCACTTAATGCATTGTTAACTTGATAAAAATGCCTTTAGGATACTGATACTGCAATTCTGTTCTTACTTACTACAGCTCACAATGACTGTGATTATGTTACACAAAATTATTTTAGCCTGTAGAGGTTGTGAGAGCTGAGAGCTGTGCTTAGCAGCAGCAAGAATCTGTGTGCAAGGAAGCAAAGGCATGAGCTGTTGTTGCTAGGGTATTTGCCTTGGGAGAACCAGCACGCACAGAGAAAGGTTCACGTAGCATCTACCGCAAAATGACTAGAATAGAGATGGATATCCTTGTAACCTGGAAAGTTTGAAAGGCTGAACAACTCCAAGTGTGGGAACATGGTAAAGGCAGGTAGTGTTGTGAGAGCCCACATGGAGTATTGCATTCAGCTCTCTGGGGCCACGAACACAAGAGGGATGTGGATCTGCTCAAGCGAGCCCAGAGGAGGGCCATGAAGAAGATCAAAGGGCTGGAGCACCTCTGATATGAAGACAAGCTGAGAGAGTTGAGCTTCTTAAGCCTTGAGAGGAGAAAACTCCAGCAAGATCTCATAGCAGCCTTCTAGTGTTTAAAGGCAGCCTACAAGAAAGCTGAAGAAGAACTTTTTGCAAGGGCATGTAGTGATAGGACAAGGGGGAATGACTTTAAGCCAGAAGAGGGAAGATTTAGATTAGACATTAGGAAAATAGCCTTAACTGTAAGGGTTGTGAGACACTGGAACAGGTTGCCCCGAGAATTTGTGGATGTTCCATCCCTGGAAGTGTTTAAGGCCAGGTTGGATGGAACCTTGAGCTACCTGGTCTCGTGGACGGTGTCTCTGCTCATGGCAGGGGGATTGGAACTAGATGATACTTAAGGTCTCTTCCAAACTAAACCATTCTATGATTCTATGATAATGACAGTTGTGTTGCAGTTTATGGTGTCTTGAACTTCAACACATAACAAAATCACCACTGCTTAGCTCACGCTCCCTGGGGTGTGTTTAACCACTCAGGGTGGTGCCATCCCTCCTGGCACCACACCCTGTGAGTCCCCGCTCACCTCAGTGGAGCTGCCGGTTCTTGGGCAAGGCCTGGCGAGGGCTTGAGGCTCCCTCGGTGGCTCTCGCCACTCAGAACTGAGGCTCTGGATGGAGGGTTTTCCCTTGCTTTGGGGTTGAAGGCTCCTCTCTGGAGATACTCAGCTTGGCAAAATGTCAACCTTATGTCAAACTAAAGTACCCCACTGGAGATTTTTCTTTACAAGAGCAAATATCTGTTTAACCATTTGTGCAGAAACATGATATGAGAACGATGCTTAAGTCACCACAACTGACATATCCCATTTCTGCTCTTGCAGAACTTGAATGACAGCTGAAAAAACGAGTGGCTACTTTTATACTTCATCCTTCAGCTCCAGCATCTCTGCGGAATAATGAGTTTCTGGAACATTCCATAATTGTCAAAACATGTGCAAAGTAATGAAACAGTAGTAAATATAAATTAACCATCTAGATAAATATAGCCTTTACTGCAGAATGATGAAAAGAGGCAGAAAATAGGAGGCAGGACTACTGAAATAACTGTTTCCATCATATCCCTTCCACTCCAAGAATATCACTAGAAGGTATAATTGTTCTTGTCAATCACACCTTTGTCTCAATTTGACCTAAACATTCCACCTACATTAAAAATCCATTAGCCATGGTGCTCTTATGACAAGTTTGTTACTCGAGGAAGGGGGTGTCCCCCCTCTTTTTTATCAAATCTTTCTTTAGACTCTGATTTGTGCCTATTTTACAAGGCAGTAGTCTGAGACCACTGAGCTGCCTGTGTCCAATGATTTAATGCAACTCAAACAAGACCAAACAAAATAGGTGGTCACTATGAAGAGGTGGTCACTATGAAGAGATGGTCACCTTGAATAGATGGCACTAAATTTGCTTTAGCAGACTTCTGTGAGGTCTGACTACTGATGGTAGGACAAATATTTTGGTTACAAGAACACCATGAAGGTCTGTAACTGTAGGCAACAAAAAGAAATCGCATCAGACCCCAATAGATGAGTTGCAATGATTAAATTGTTGAAAAAAAAATTCTGTCTTTGGGTACAGGATGAGACAGTGTTTCAAACTAATATTTGAACAATACAAGCCTATACTGACTGGTGAATGAGGGCATTAAATCTTACAGAATTTTTAAATTAATATATTTTCAGAGAGAATGTTTTGCTTTTTCAAAATCAGGCTTCATGAGGATTTTAAGCCTAATAACATAGGCTACCTTGGAAGCAAGGTTACCTTGTTTTTATTCTTATTTCCTCATGAAAAGAGACTGGAAAAGTAATTTTTTTGAGTTACTTTAAAATATGATGACAATTAACAAAATTTTCTTAAACAATTTTGAAAATTAAGCTCTTTGTATATTTCACAAGGAAGAAAAAAGTATGAAAGAACTGGAATTAAGAAAATGTTGGAAAGACTAGCAAGTTATATCCTCTCAGAAGAAAAAACAATTTTTTACCTCATTTACATTTTTCTTGTTTTGGTTGTTTTGGTTTTTTTTATGTGCATAAATGGTGTTCATCCAAATATCAAAATTACTAAAAGATATTTTACATAAATGATGACATACTTTCGATAGAGCTTAAGTAAAATTCAAGACAGAAATTGGCATTTCCAAATATGACTAGGCCCATAAAAAAATAGGTGTGATGATAACAAACTCAGAATAAAGAATTAGTATGCATTTTCTACAATTGATAAAAAATTGCTAGTAATATGTTTATGAAGAATTAGTATTATCAAGTAATTTCTAGAATGCTGTGATGCTTCTTGTACAGAGATAAATCTCAAATTAATTAATAATTTGCCATAAGTATTTCAAAGATATACTGACGATGCTAAAAATCTGTTAATGACATCTTAGGTCCATCCAGATCCAAGTGTTTAGTGCCTGTCGGGTTCAGTGGAAGGACTTATATCAGCTCAGACCCAGAACTGTGCAAATGTAGCTGTTGTGGACTAGAGCTTTGGTCTTTAGCTGGCCTGTCTGCTTAGTATGCTCTGTGGGGTATGGATTTACTAGATTGGCCAAGATGACTCAGTAACTTCCGTGATGCTCTTTTATTGTTCTTTAGGGATGAATCCCGCATGTTTTCTTAGCATTTATTAGCCAGTTCCTGAAAATGAAGCTATAAACTTTTCCCTCAAAAAATAGTGATCATAAACCACGTGGGAGTTGGATCATTTGGGGGAGTGGAGCAAGGGACAACAATTGATTCACCAAAAATTAAGAAATTAAAAATTATTTGCAATGCTGGGTTGGATTTGAAAAGTAATTTCTGAATTAAAAAATAATCACTAGGGAGAAGTTCGAATGTTGCATTTAATTCTTTTCTAGATTATGTTTTCTGGAAAGTCAGAACTTTTTTTTCCAAAGTGGTGTTGTGGCTTTTTTTTTTTTTTTTTAAGAAAAAGGATTAGACAATAAAAAATGAATTAAATATTTTTATTTGGTAGGTTAAAGAAGTTTCAGTGGTACAGAAATGAAATGTAGCATTACAAAGTCACCTGCAACAAAACTTTTATTTTTCATAGTTGTCAGAGTACCTCTGAAAATTCTGCTTGAGCTAACATTTTCATTTTCATTATCTCATACCTGTCATTGTGCCTCCTGCAGACAGCAGAAAGATGGATAAAAGAATTAACTTTAAATTAAAACCAAATGCATTTAAAACTGAGTCTACATGTCATCCAAATGTGTTGTCAAAGATGCTGAAAAATCAATCTAGACTTTTTTTTCTCCTGAACACTGGTAGTTCACTGGCAATGAAGAATCTTTGGGAAGAGTGGATTCTTTTCCATATGAGGGTAACTTTCAGCTTATTAGACAGTTAGTAGACTTTATAGCCTCATGTTGACTGGGAAAAAATCACTAAGTGTTCAAGTGGCTTTCTTTCAATACAGCTGAGGTATTACCTGGTGTGTAATATGAGGAACAAATAGTTATAGGATCATGCCCTTCTTGTTGTACTATTTACTGATACGTATTAATATAAAGTGGACTGCCAGCTAATTAGAATGGTACAATGATCTTCTTTCTTTCCCTTTTGTATTGTACGCGTCACCTGAGCACATTTTTTTCCTGTATGCACTGGAAGCTTTTTGTCTTTTATAAAAAATATGCATTTCAAGGACTTTTATAGGTTTTTTTTCATACCTGTCTTTCTTGTTCTCAAAGACATTCCAAATGTTTTGTAAAATCTTTCTTCCACATCAGTATTTTAAAGGAGTGAGGTGCTTGGGAAGAGCTGTTTTCAAGATCTATTTTGAACTTGAGTTAGTTTTGAAATCTGTTCCTGAAATGCCTTGTGAGTCTATGTGTTTTGGGAGGAAGGGGATAAAAGTTGCTGCTTAATGGGTTGGTATACAAGTTCACATTCAGCTGTCTAAGTTCTTTTTTTTTTCCTGCCTGACATAGACATTATTCCACATTTTTATTGCCAGTTGTTTGTTTTTTCTTTTGATTGTCCCAAAAAAATAAAGCATTTCAAAATGTGAACCAGAATCTCTATTTTCTCTCTGAATGTGGCCTTTTGTTTTAGTGTCTCTGTTAGCTCCTATGATTGGAAAAATATATTGTTTTTTAACTCAGGCTCTTCAACCTATACTTTTGCCTGACTGTAATATCTTTCTTCTTTTGTTACTTGCATTGGTTTTTGAATGTGAGTATTTTACTCTGCTGATTTCAGTGCAGTTACTCCTGATTTTCATACAAGAAACAGAAAAGTAAGTTCATTTGTTGTAAATGCCTGTAAAAAGCAAAAACTTTCTTACTTTGTTCACAATCAGTTGCAATCTCAAACCAGTTAGCTTATTGATAGGGCACCTTTAAGCATGTGAGAAGTATTATTCAGGCAAAAGATGTTCTCTTGTGCAGAATTTTTTTGTTTTGATTTTTTGTGTGAGTCCATTAGATGTATTCTATGAATTTAAAGAGAAAAAAAAATTTGTCTTGTTTAATTAAAAAAAAAAATCTACTAAAGCCAAAGCAAACTAACTTCCTAAATCCTTTCATAATTGTATTCATCTCCTTCTATTTCATTTCTTATTAGCAAATGTGATCATATTTTGGAAGTTGCAGTGTGAGATTTTTTCATTTTCATCGGTAGCAATCTGCATTATTAAGTAGGAATTTCCTTAGATATGTACCCTTATCCCCAGCATGGATTTACAGTGGGAATTATTTCAATCATCTTTTAAACATGAAACAATAAACCCACTGAACCCATTAGAACCCATCTAAACCTTATCATCTCAGGTTATTTAAAGCATAATTAAAACTGTCAGACTCTATCAGAGTTCTTTTAAGTACTTGTATCTTTTTTTCTGTACAGATGCTTGCCAGCACCTTATTAGCGTGGTCCAAAAAATCTGTTTCATACAATTGTTTGCACATATGCACCCAAATATTAGTGTGTAAGGTACACCAGTTTTGGGGTTTTTTTTAATCAGTCAGTGCAGAATCTTCTGCTCAGGTAATGCATAAAATAATCATATCATAATGTATGACCTCAATGTCTAAGTTTAATTTTTGTTATTATTTATTATCATATATAATAAAAGAAATCAGGTGATGTGCATTCTTCTGAAAATGATGGAAAAGTAGTATAATTTCCAACAATTTGATTCTGCTTCTTCCAAACTTTGCTTTGTAATGAAGTTAAATCTGAAATATCAACAACTTTGGTTGAACGCTTTTTTACCTCTAGCACAATAAATGTATAGTTTTTTTCAAAATTATTATTTCAAGCTCAGTGATTCCTTTGGGATTGCCTCTGTGATTCTATTTTTTTTTCTGCATACATGGTAAGAAACAGTCTATTCTAAATATTTTGGTGTAACTTACTGAAGGAACACAATATGTGAGTGACATTAAGAAAGAATTGACAATTCTCTGGTTAAAAACAGATTATTCTTTTTTCATGTCTCCTTCAATATGATGGGGAGATCCATACAAGTATGTGTTAAGGCTTTAGACCATTTTTCCTGGAAGTTGCAGAATGACTTAATTTATGATGCACAGAGATAAAGGTGAGAACATCTCTTACCAGTTACTGTCAACACTGGACTTCATGATTCAGTTTCTTCCGAAACTAGATATTTCGGGAACCTGAGGAGCCTCATACTGTTAGGCTCACACGTGGTGCATGTTTCCGTATGAGAAGACAGGAAACAGTTTTTATTAAACACATTAAATTAGCTTATATCTATCAATGTATTTGATGAGTATACAGTATTAGAAACTAGAAATAAATTTCATGAAAGAATCTAAATAGCAAGGTAACAATATGCATTAAAATGTGAAGACTGAATCAACTGCTAAAATATTTACCTCTATACGCATTCATTTTTTAATTATCTTATTTCAAAAAATTGTAGTGTCTCATCTTTAGAGACTGGTATTTTTATGAAGCACTACTGAACAGCTTTATAAACAGCATAGATAAATTACACAGCAGCGAAAACACTAAAATATAAACTGACAGCTCAATATTCCTCAAATACTACACTTTCTGACTATCACTAGACAATGAAAACTATGTGGTTTTCAGATGGAACATGTGTTCATTGCCATGACAAACCACAGATGTAGTGCCATTTAAGTGTATTGAAACTGTAGCAGTTTGATAATATAGATGACGAATGCATGAACAGAGAGAGAATGTGAGGTTGGGGAATAAAACCCACTAAATATAAGTATTCACTGGAATCATGTTGATAACCTTCAATTTTAAAACTTTAAATGGGATACCTTGCAATTATATCAACTACATCAGTCAAATACATCAGCTACACAATTTGCTTCATATGTGCTACTTAAATATTTTTATGAAACAGAATAAGCCTTTGCAATGTATGATGGCCTTCAGCATATGTGTATTATAAAGGCAAGTATCTAATATTCAAAATATAGAAATTTCTTAATACTTTTTAGCTGAACTGTACCAAGTGGTGTGAGGTGGGAAGGACATTGACATGTATGTGTGAGATACATTTCTTTGCTTCTTATATCTCTGTGGTGTGGGTTAACTTTGGCTAACTGCCAGATCTCATCCAGTTGCAGTCATTCCCCCTCCTCAATGGGACAGAGGAGAAAATAAGATGAAAAACTTATGGGTCAAGATAAAGGTGGGGACATCACATACTGATTACTTTCACAACCAAAACAGACTTGAGTTGGGCAAGACTAATTTAATATATTGACAATTGAAAATACAGTTGAGATTATGAGAAACAAAGACAAAAACTAACACACTTTTTCCCCACCCTTCCCTTCTTCATAGGCTCAACTTCTTTCCCTCATTCCTGACAACTCTGCCTCCTCCCACCCTGAACAGTGCTGGGAAATGTGGGATGAGGGGTTGTTGTCAGTCCATGTCAGTTCCCCTCTGCCACTCCCTCCTCCTCACACCTTTCCTCTACTCCAGTGGCTCTCCATGAGCTGCAGTCCCTCAGGATAAACCTGCTCCACTGTGGGATATCCCCATGGGCCACAGTTCCTTCAGAGAATATGCACCTGCTCTGGCCAAGGGTCCTCCATGGGCTGCTGTGCGGATATCTGCTCTGGCACAGCTGCAGGGAAATATCTGTTCCACCACGGTCTCTCTAGGGACTGCAGGGGAATTTCTGCTCCAGTGTGTAGAGACCTCCTCCCCGCCTCCTCATCTCTCCTTCGTGCTCACAGGGCCTTTTCTCACACTTTTTTCCTCACTCCTGGGCAACTTTTTGCATTTTCTTACACTTTTCTAGAGGTGCCAACACAGACACCCAAGACAATATCTTAAGGAAGAAACACTGATCATAGCATCTTGCTTTTCCTCACTGCATGAAATAAATATTTGCATGACAGAGTTGACAAGGAAGATCTGTAGAGAATTAGTTTCAATTAGCAGAAGAGTGGTAAGTTCCTGTGTTAACTACACCTGTCTACCTGAAGACATACTGCCACTGGGATAGCTGCACCCCAACTGAATGTATGTGACTGTTGCCTGTGGCAAAATCGCTAGGATGAAACAGAGAAGCACCAAGAAAGGAAATGAAAGAGAAGTCAAGTTTGGCTTTTCATACAGAAAATGTTTAAAAGTTTATGTGAATGGATGAAATTTTTAAAAAGGTGACTTTTTAGGTGTTAATCAGCTGACAGGGATGGTAATTTTCAGTTAAGTAAAGGACGTGTGTCTGTAAGACTGTGGGGGTCAGAGAAGATAAAAAGGAAGTGGTTTTAAAGTTAATAATTCAGTGATTTGCAGTTCAGGTTAAATTTCCTTGTTCAGGAAAAAGTAAGATGAAAAAGCATCATAATGCTTACTGATGCTGCTGTATTTCTCTAGAACTTTCCTAAAGACTACTTTGTACATAAATTTGGTAGCATATAGTTACTGCCAACAACTCACACACCTTATCTTTTTTTATCTGTGCCCTGCCTTTTGCATCAGTGACACCTCATTTATAAGCAGTTAGCATTTAGTATAGAAGATAACTGACAACAACAAATGTCACATGTGAGTACGTGCTAAAATTATTAGCATCTTCTTCACATCTGCCTTTTTTCACCCTCTAAGGGAATTACAGATTGTAGTACTGGATAAAACTCTTGAGGTCCGGTCTCTGTGTTGTCATGTCATACAAGAATATACCATGTTACTTCTGTCATTACATTTTTCTTGTCTTACCTGAGAATTCTCATGAATAAAGCATGAAGTCAGATACGACAGACAAATTGTTCCTCAGCTAACAGCTGAAGCCAGGATCAATTTTTTTACTTTATTGTTCTTTTATTAATTCAATTAAATTTTGGATCAGTTAAATCAGGCCTATGAATTGTATAAATTTACATAGACTTCAGTCAAAGTCTAAATGGGCATATCATGAATCATCTTTTTGTTTGGTTTGGTTTTTTTTAAACTTCATGGAAGTACTGACAAAACCAAAACAATTGCCTTGTTTTTAATTTTTGTTTGTTTTCCCTTATCAGTCTGGACAGAAGATATTCCAAGCGTCCAACCTGGTCATCTTGCCAGTGTTTATGGAGTCCTTTT